>BGNK01003177.1:55481-81105 GCA_003297005.1 Symbiodinium sp. clade A Y106 | reverse complement strand
GGGGGGTGGGGGGGGCCCCCCCCATTTGCAAACAGACTGCCTGTATGATGACTTAAAACAACGCCATAAGAACCGATTTTCTTTCAAGACAGCCTGGATGGTGTTAAAGAAAGCAGGGGGGTTGGGGGCAGCCCCCCCCCATTTGCAAACACCTTTGTCACGGGTTCTGGGTTTTTGAAAACCAGCCTGCATGGCGTCCCCGGCATTTGCAAACACCTTTATCACGGGTTCTGAGAAGGTCCATATGGGCATATGGGTTCTGTCTTTGCTGGTGCGAAGATACTTGAAGTTAGCCTGCATGGTGAACACCTTTATCACGGGTTCTGAGGGGGTCCTGTGGGTTTTGTCTTTGCTGCTAGGATGATAGCTGCAGCGATCTTGCACAGCTTAAAAATAACGCGGGGGTGTTGGCGGGAACGCAACCCCTCAGTTGCAAACAGACAGCCTGTATGATGGACTTAAAAAACGCCATAACAACTACGTGTTTGGCGCAATTCTTGTTCTTGTGGATGGTGCGACTTTCTTGAAAGACAGCCTGCTTGGCGCAAAAAAGCGGGGGCTGGGGGAGTGCAGGCCCCCCCATTTGCAAACATCTTTATCACGGGTTCTGGGTTTTTGAGAACCAGCCTGCATGGCGTAAAAAAAGCGGTGTGGTTGGGGGGGGCGCAGCCCCTCCCATTTGCAAACACCTTTAGCACGGGTTCTGAGAGGGCCCATATGGGATCTGTCTTTGTTGGTGCGAAGATACTTGAAGCGACTTTGCGGAAGGCTTTTGGCATTTGCCGTCTCTTGATATAGTTACTGTATTGTGGTCTTACGATTATGATTATTATTATTAGTAGTAGTAGTAGTAGTAGTATGATTCGTATGACTTGGATTAGGGTTGAGGGTGTAGGGGTTCTCTTCCTTCTTATCTTGCTTCCTTCCTTTCTTGCCTCCCTTTTTGCTCATTCCTTCCTTCCTTCCCTTATTCCTTTCTTCCTTGGCATTCCTTCCTTCCTTCCGGGGTTCTCCATTCGTTCCTTTTTATCTTCCTTCCTTCCTTTCTTTCTCCTTCCTTCCTTCCTTCCTTCCCTCCTTCCTCTCTTCCTTCCTTCCGCCCTTTCTCCTGGCATTCCTTCCTTCCTTGCGGGATTCTCATTTCGTTCCTTCTTATCTCTCTTCCTTCCTTTCTTTCTCCCGGCATTCCTTCCTTCCTTCCTTCTTCATTGCCTTCGAAGGGACGCCCCCCAGCAAAAAAAGAGGGACCGAAAAAATACACCCTCCAAGTTTCACCATGGCAAGACACTCTCCCGCTGCGTGTGAATGACTGCTGTGTTTGCTGTTGTTGCTGCTGTCGTTGTGTTGTATTGTTGTTCTTGTCGTTGTTGTTCTTCATATTCCTTCTGTTGGTGTTGTTGGAGATGTTGTTGTTGCTGTCGTTGTCGTCATGCGTTTCTTTTTCATTTAGTGTATGCTTCTTTGCTTTCTTGCTGTCTTGCTTTCTTTTGTGCTTCCTTGCTTGCCCTTTTTCCTGTCTCATTTTTCTTCTGCTTTGCTTTCTTCTGGATGTGTTCTTCCATTTTTTCTTTTTGTGTGCTTTCTTTTCGCTTTTTCTTGTTGTAGCAGCAAGTTGGACAACCGTCGCACCGAAGAAGCACGGGAGCCAGAAGCTAGAGGACCAGAGGAGCGCAGGCTTTTNCAGCAAGTTGGACAACCGTCGCACCGAAGAAGCACGGGAGCCAGAAGCTAGAGGACCAGAGGAGCGCAGGCTTTTGCGCTCAGCCAACGAGCCAAACCGAGCCGAGCCAAGCCAAGCCAAGCCACAGCAACACCGAGCCGACGCCAGCCAAGCCAAGCCCAAGCCAGGCCAAGCCAAGCCAAAGCCAGAGCCAAGCCATCACAAGCCAAGGGGATTAGGGGACCAGGGGACCAGGGACCGAGAACCAGGGGACCAGGGCACCAGGTAACCACCGGGGACCAGGAGACCAGAGGACTGGGGGCCAGGAGATCCGGGGACCAGGGACCAGGTGGCAGACCTACCAAGGCCCGCCAGACCGCGCCAGACCCTAGGCAAAAAAAGCCGGGACCCCGCGAAATCGGCCCAACAGAAAGCATAGTGCCACAGCAAATGGCACACGCACGCACACTGCGATGAAGAACACAACTCCTTGTGGCAAACCCATCTCGTGCAACTCATTCAACTAAAGATTGTCAGTCTCGGTGTTCCATTGGAATTTTGCTGGCGACGGCGTCGTGCTCCACTCCTTGTACGCGGTGCTTTCGTTCTTTGGGCGGGAAAGCCAAGAAGGCCACAGAACAAGAGTGCTCCAACAAACATAACTAGTGTTGCCAGCATCTGCTACGCACTATGGTCACGCAAATGCCTTGCACGCAAGCACAACCATTTCCCCCTTCTACACCTGGGCTAGGCATATGCCAGGAACCGAAGCACCGACTGTGATTTCCCCTCATCCCGAACCTTCTGCTGCCAATCGAAAAGCAGCGGTTGTTTAATGTGGCTGCCCTTGCATACCAAGAAGTCAAAGAAAGAAGGTCGGACGACACAGATCTCATGTTCGTGCAGTGAGGTGGCTCCTCTGGACCTCCTAGTCTCTTGCGCCTGGTGCCCTGATGAGGGCGTCTGCCCACGACTCCAAGACGCACGAAGTATCATTTGACTATATTTCACTGGCACCTGAAAATCTCATTCCTACTACCCTGAATTTTCTCGGAAATCCAGCAGGCGCCACAGAAGTGATAACGCCATAGCCTTGGTCAAGCTTGGCTGGATCAATCATGACTCGAGACAGCATCGTGCAAACTTTCGGGCCAGTGCCGTGAAGCTGCGAGCTCAGGAACTCGCCCATGTAGTGGTCCTGTCCATGGAAGAGGCGGATTTCGTGTCGATGGAAGAAGCACATTTCGCGCCAATGACATGCAGCAGCCACATGAAGCATTGCTGCAGCATACGGTGCTGCAGCATACGTCTGTGGCAAGACTACCATTCCAATCATGTTGATACTATATCGCAATTGCGGCCTCTTGCCCATCACCTTCCGAGCTAAGGAAAGTAACCTCGCGAGAAGCAATGCGCTCAAATGCACTGGGTCAAGCCTGACTGGTGGCAAGCCCTGTCAGAATGAAAGCTGCAAATAAGTGCTAGGTCTGCTAGGTCCAGCACCGAACCAAAGCCTCCCGATGCTCATCAAGAAGGGGGTCGCTTCATGTCGCTTCAGCACCATGTTGACCCAAGGCTGCGAACCCATGTCGTTTACAGCGCGCATCAAGGCAAATCTCAGCTCCGGCCAGTTTCACCGGCCACGGGTCCTTCGTGATCTTCGGAAGGCAGGAAGTGGTGAAACATACAACATAGGCATACGCTTCGTCAGGGGAGCAACTACAACTGAACGTGCAAAAGTCTGAGAGCACCACGGGTCACGTGAATTGAGTGCTGATGACTGGCCTATGATTCGATCGCATGCCTTACAGACGCAAAGAACCGGTTCTGACCGCACCTTCGGTGTTTAGAGCGTCAGTTCGTTCATCTAGGCTTTGCGTCAGAAAAGGACCTGGAATTGAGTCTTCTCCGTGCTGACTTCCAGGGTGTTCATCATGTAGAATTGTCTCAATCGTCATCAAGCGGTTGTACATTGATTGGAAAAACCTTCGTTGCTCCTGGTTCATGAGATGGGTAGTGAACATCACCGTCTGCAAGTCGATGCTAGTAGCAGCTCCTTTCATGCGGACACACGCATTGGCAAAAGTTGTAGCGTCTATCATTGGCTCTCCCTGCAACTCCACGAGCATCTTAAAGAAAGTCTCCGCATTCTTGATGTCGATGCCGCGGGTTTGGAGATATGAGCGGAACTCGAAGGTCTCGACCAATTGACGGAACTCTTCCATTCCGATGCGCTCGTTGCCATCGTCGTCCGTCGGGCGCATGCTTTTGAAAAGCCTGGCAAGCATTTTACAATCTTCGAAGTCTTGCAACTGCTGTTCCAGAATGAGCATGTCCACATCTGGCTGCGCCAGCTTCAAAGCTTTTTCCACGAAGGTGCTAGTCACGATGTTCCACACCGAAATGAAGACAAAAGCAATGTAGACTAAGAATGCTGCTGGCATGACATCCCCTGTAAACTCCAAAGCCTTGTAGGGTTCATTCCAATCCACTCCAGAAGTTGACGACTGGAACAGAGTGACGACCGTGCGGAAAACACTGCGAAAGTATGTAAAGACGTACTCCTCCGCCTCTGGTGACATAGTTGTGCGCTGTTCCATTAGGTACTGCACAATCCCCTGCTGCAGCAGGAGCCCGAAGACATACATCACAAAGACCAGCATAATCACACACCACATGGCATTGATGAGGGAGCCCAGCACACAGTCCAACATCAGGCGTAGCTCGCTGAAGAACTTCAGCGTCCGAAAGACACGCAGAATCTTCACAATTTTGCACAGACGAATTAAGCGCCTGAGCTGGCAGAAGATCATTTTCAAGAAAATGAATGAAGCAGGTTGAAAGGCTTCGCCAACGAACAACGATCCATTAAAGGCTTCGCCAAAGAAAAACGATCCATTAACAAGCCGAGCAGCAAAAAGCCCAAGTTCACACTAGACGAACTTCCATCTGCGGAGCCCGAACCATCCGTTGATGCGGCTGCAGCTGCAATTGGTAGTAGATCATAGACAAGCAGGTTTTCAATAATTGAGAAGACTACGAGGAAGAAGTCGAACCAGTTCCATGCCATCTCACCGTTCCAGAAGAAATAGATCTTGTGGACCATCAACTTCAGGAGAAGCTCAACCACGTAGAAGGATGCAAGCACCAGCTCGATTAAGTAGACATTGCTATCGGTGTTGAGTGGCTGGTCAATGTTGCGCATCTCGAGATCTGTGGTGTACAAGATGAAGGCCGCATTCAACAAGATCACACTTGCAGCAGACACGCTGAAGAGAGTGCTGTTCACAAAGCGTGCCAGACGTCCACGACGCTCTGGCTCTTCCAGGGAGCAGCAATTCTCCAAAAAGCCTGTCAACCACAGCACAGTCCTGGCCAACTGGCCGGAGCACCAACATCTGTACTCGTCTGCAGATGATGAAAAGTTCGTCCTGAGTATGTTGAGAACACTAGTCTGTAGATATGGATTCTCCCGATCTCGAATGCCGTTGATCGAGTAGCAGGGACGACTGTTGTCGGAAGGAACTTTGTGAACTCCTTTCTGCTGCTGGGATGGAAGCTCCAAGCCTGCCATGCCGGCCAAGCCCGCTCGCGACTTCTTGGTTGAGACTTTGTCCGAGGAGAGAGAAGCGGAGGTCATCGATCGCTTGGCATCGAAAGGATCAGAAATTGCATCAGAGCTTTTGCTCTGGCGGCTGCCAAACCGTAGCAGCCGTCGTTCCCCTGTCTCATGAATCACTGCAACCACAGGAATCTCAGCTGCCGAATCAGACAGAACATGAGATTCCTCCACTGACATGCGGTAGTCGTGCACACTGTCAGAGCCATTCTCAATGTCGATCTGGATGGCCTCCGGTTGTTCTTTCGCCCGCTGCACCTCTGTGGACAACTTGAACAAAAGAGCCTGCTCGTCCATCGCCAGCTTGATTAGATCCTGATGCATGGCCCTGCATTGCTGTAGTAAATCCGTGGAGCTCTCATCCTCTTCGTGCGAGCCACTGCTCACGGTGAATCCTGGACACCATGTTGTCAGCGACATGGCAAAAGGCGCTACAGCGACTAATTAGCGTCTCGCTTTGACCGCTCAATTGCTGCAACACGTTTATGCTCTGCTTTCTTTACCTAGGGCGGCCTAGACCTGATCAATGCCGATGTCAACATCTGCTGAATCAAACACGCAAAGGTGCTACTTCGCTGTAGGCTGTCGGACCGGAACGCCAAGCAAGCATCTGAAGTAACATGAAGTGGCACAAGGTGGCAACTCTGCATGCCAGGGTGAATCTGCAAAACCCAATCGCAGAAACTGTCGAGGTCGTTTTTCGAAGACGCGCACAGTGTTTTTGCAATTTGTCTAATTATTTTGCAAGCTTGCCACATTTGCGGGATTCTTGCTGGAAAAACCACGAAGATTTAAGCCACTGGCTGTGAACTGTGAAACCCCGGCTTTTGGCCGCTCCTGAAGCTGTACTTCAGAACCTTGGCAAAATTAAAGCCGGTGCCATGAGGAGGTGTCCTCACGTGCGGGCATCTGCACACTGGGGCCACTAGGGAGGATGCCAGCAGGGCGCTGGCTCGCACACGGCTCTTCGAGTAGAATGGACTCAATGGTGGAAAGGCGACCATGCAAAGACTGGAAGAATTTGCGCTGTTCTTTGTTCATGAGATGCGTGGTGAACATCACGGTCTGCAGATCGATGCTCGTTGCCGCTCCCTTCATGCGTACACAAGCATTGGCAAAAGTGCCTGCATCCAGTGTATTCTCGCCCTGTAGCTCCACGAGCATTTTGAAGAAGGTCTCCGCATTCTTGATGTCAATGCCTTTGGTTTGCAGGTACGATCTGAACTCGTAGGTCTCAACCAAGCGTCCGAACTCCTTAATTCCGATGCGCCCGCTTCCATCATCGTCTTTGGGGCCCATGTTTTGGAAGAGCTTAGACAGCATTTTGCAGTCTTCAAAATCCTGGAGCTGCTGCTCCAAGATAAGCATGTCCACATCAGGTTGGGCCAGCTTTAATGCTTTTTCCACAAAGGTGCTGGTCACGATGTTCCACACCGAAATGAAAACAAAGGCGACATATGCCAGATACAAGTTCGGCAACAGCTGCCCGGTGTTCTTCAATGCTTGGTACGGCTCATTCCAGTCCACTCCAGAAGTTGACGACTGGAACAGCGTGATGATGGTGTCACCCACCGAGTGAAAGTAGTCCCTCAACTCACCCGCTGCCTTTGGGGTGACGTTCTCCTCCATGAAGTACTGCACGATTCCCTGCTGCAGCAACAAGCCGAAAACGTACATAACAAAAACCAGCAGGATGACGCACCACATCACGTTCATAAGCGAGCCCAGGACACAGTCCAACATCAAGCGAAGCTCGCTAAAGAATTTCAACGTTCGAAAGACGCGTAGGATCTTCACAATCTTGCAAAGGCGGATGAGACGCAGGAAGCCCAGGTTAACGCTAGAGGCCGCGTCTGACGAAACCTGCTGCCCTGGCAGCAAGCCGTGCACCAGGAGATTCTCGAAAATCGAAAAGACGACAAGCATGAAATCGAAGAGGTTCCATGCCATCTCAGAATTCCAGAAGTAGTAGAGTTTATGCACTGCCAGCTTGAGTATCACCTCCAGTACGTAGACGGCGGCCAGGAGCAGCTCAATAAGCTTGACATTCGCGTCCATTTCCACCAAAGGTTGGTCGATGCTTTGCATCTCAAGATCTGTTGTGTACAAGATGAAGCAGGCATTCAGCAAGATCACGGCTGTGGACAGTATGCCGAAGACTGTGCTGCTCACAAACCTGGCAAGGCAACCTTTGCGTTCTGGCTCTTCCAGCGACCACAGGCGCTCGAGGAGTACGGTCATAGAGAGGAGGCACTGGGCCAGCATGCTCGAACACCACCACCTGTACTCTTCCTTCGAAGAAGAAAAGTTGGATCTCAGCATGTTGATCAAACCGTTGCGGACAACAGGTCGTCCAGCGCCACTGATACCAACAATAGCATACTGCGGTTGAGCACTCTCGGATGCAATCCTGTCCAAACCTTTCTCCTTCAACTCGCGCAGACTTGCACGCCTTCGAGACTCACTTGAACCGTGTGAGGCACGCGACTCAACTTCTGGTAGGTCTCTTGGCAGGTCTACACACCGGTCATCTGCATGCCGGGAGGCCTGCAGAGCCTCTTCTGCTTTCACCACAGGCTTCTGACCCACGACTCCTCTGGAGATTGGGTTGGCTGCCGCGGGGTCTGTTTCTCGTATCTGCTGGAGCTGGAAGCAGAGCCTGGAGAGCAACACCTCTTCGTCCCTTGCACATTTCATCAAGTCTTGATGAGCCTTCCGGCAGTGATGTAGGAGTGCGGTGGCCGCTTTGACATCTGACTCATCTGTACAAACTGCCATGGCTTGGGCACTACCGCAGAACTGTTTTGGACTCTGGGTCCAGCGGTGTCTAGAGTGTGGCTGTGCTTGTCCGTCTATGGCCTGCATTAGACAGCATGCATGGAACTGCATGGTATCTTTTGATATCTTTTTGGGCCACCACGCTTCAGCCAACAAAAATGCCCGCGAAGCACGACATATCCACCCCATGCATGGTGGAAGTGTACATGCCGAGTGGAGCCGTGCAGAGCCCAGATTACAGGTTTTTGCCCAACATCAAGCCTTGGAGCTCTCCGTGATGAAAATCTCCGACCTCAAGGTTTGCATTTTTTCCTCTGCCAATCACTCAAAATCCGTCTTTTCACCGAGTATCGCAATCGTACGATCATGCCCTGGAGATGGCATCTCGTGCTATTGCCACTATGTGCCAAGTGCTCGACGTACACGAAGGGCCTCTCTTACATGCAGTCATTTCCATTGCCAGGCGGTTCGACGTTTCTTGTGGGCAACTGCTGCAGTGCCAAATAAACCTGGGATGCCAGCTGGAGCCTGTCGTCACCGACACTCCCAAGCACCCCTCGACCTTGTGCGAAGTGTTCCGGGCCCAATCTCTCTGTGGCACTGTGCTGATCAGCGCGGCCACTCTACTCTTGTGCCCATTTCGTGGAACCTTCGACTACTGAGCACAGGACCATTCATCGATCCTTCTGACCAGGCGCCGTCATAGACACTGCCCTGAGGCCTGCACAGTTGCTGCGCGGCCATGGGAGCAGTGACAGCAAAAACAACGGCTTGGGAATTTGCCAGACGAAGCGCCCAGCGCCGTGGTACTCACCAAACCTGCTAAGCAGGGTCATAAGATTAGAGTAGACTCGTCGGCGTCGTGCAAAGCAGGCTTGCCTGAACTCGCCTTCATAGCTGGCAGTGTTCGACCATTCCAAGGACCCTGAGATTGGTCCAAACTGCATCTACTCCACTCCAGCAAGGTGTGCCACATCAATCATCTGTTGCAAGGCCTTTTCTGCTTTTCTCGGTCGTTGCGAGGCAAGCAATTCGCCGCCACTATGCAGGGATTCGCTCAACAGCAGCCTCGTTGAAACACGTTTTCGACGATAACAACACGAGACGCCACCGGGTCTGGGGCATGCCAACCGGGAATTCTCATCGGCAGTGTGGATATGGGGCCGATCAAGTAGCAGCCCCCGCAGCCAGCCTCAAAAACGGAATTCAGCAAGAGCATCTTCACGCTTGCACAATCGCTGCAGCCTGCCTCCGGGCTGATAGGGGCACAAACTTCCCAAGCCGCACAGCGTGGCTCGTTGAGACAGGCCTGACCATGCAGCATCTCGGTGTAAAATAGAACATGACCGGACGGCACTAGATGGGGTCTTCTCGGGTCCAGGTGACGTTACGTTTACAACTTCTGTTTCGCCAATCACAACTCGGCAAAGCCAGACGACTTATGGTCCTATACTAGACATGAACTTCATCACAATCGTCACGATATCACGGGGTTGTGCCGTTGTTTGGACCAAGATGGACCAAGCCGGCGATATTCGAAACGCTCGGAACATAACCGCCAATTTACCATGGTCGTTGTCGACCAGGGTTTCTCTTTCGAAAACAATTTGCCTGAAAGACCTGGGAGGGGTGCCAGTTTCGTTCGAAGACCAAGCTTTGACACTGCGGCCTGCAAGAATAAGACTGGATAATGTTGACTTCAAGGCAACAACAAAGACATCACAGGCGAGCAGTGGCACGACATCTTTAGCCAGAACGATTTGTTAAGTTGTAAGTACCATCAGTCTCGCACAGCACGCTGCTGGGCAGGAGCAAATCAGACATACGTTGGGCATCTTCTGAAACGCTGCCGGCACTAGCACGAAGCCTCGATAGACTGGGAGGTGTTCATTCAATCGCTGGAGGAAGCCATTGGGAAAAACAACTGAGTGTTGCGGCAACCTTCCTGTAGTGTGACAACATGCCCGCCCAAGTAGGTTTTCCCAGCGTGCTTTTGCACGTCCAGCACTTATGTCGTCCAAGTCCGGGCCCGACGACTTGGATCTTGCTGTTCCTTTTGTGATGCTTCTCTTAGGCATAGGCCAATACTACCACAACGCACCAAGACCTCAAACAAACAAGCAGGCAGAGCAAACACCGATAACACTCACCGGCAGTCCCTTCATACCTGCCGGCACATGCCCGGATCCAATGCCAGGGGGTCACCAAGCAAGTGGTCCCCTCGGTTGCATCGAGGTGCAAATTGCTGCCCTCTCTTGGGGAAACACCTCATCCTCGCTCCCGAGAGGGCAACTGATTGCCGCATACGGGAAGCCCTTATCACGAGGGTCCTGTAGCCTACAGCACACAAGTTCAGCAGCCGTGAGAGACATGCAGAGAACTCAGAGCTGGGATCCTTGCCCGAGGGCATTCGGCTTGTCCCTTGCCTCCTCTCAGGCCCACAATGCGTGATTAAACCTGCCGCGTACGGGAAGCTGAGCGATTGGCTTGCGCTGCAGATTCCTCGCACCAGAGTGGCAAGCATAGCGGGCAATCAATCGAAAACACACCGAGCCCGGGGCAGCAGAGACCCTGGCCAGACCAAAAATGTCCTCAACGAACAGAGAGTAACGTCAGCTCGCGGCAGCTGAAGTGAAATGGCACGTGCGATTCTCATCGGAACGAACAAACGCACAGTCGCACGCACACGCACACGCACACACACACACACAAGTACACGCGTGCACGCGCGCACGCACCACGCACACACATGCACACCCGCACACGCGCATACCCGCACACACGCACACACGCACACGCGCACACACACACACAAAAAAAAAAAAAGAACACAAACACACACACACAAATACACAGACACACACACACACGCACGCACGCACGCACGCACGCACGCACGCACGCACTCACTCACTCACTCACTTACACATCCTCAGCGATTCTCCCAGGGTGGTGGTGCCGACAGATGTGCATGCTTGCTGCTTGCTGGTCTGGCAGACACACAAGCACAAAATCGACTTTCCGGCAGCTCAGCTGACGAGGCACACCGGGAGCTGCACTTCTGCAGGCAGTGCGAGATTGAAGTTTCCCAGGTGTATACATGCGTTGTATCGATTGCTCCCGAGCAGGCTCTGAGAACCATTGGCATTTTTGCCGATCCTATCATCCTATCTGCAATCCAACGCGCAGTTCTATCCGCAATGGCATCGGCTTGGTTTACCTTTTCAGGTTCGAAGGAGGCCAAACTGCAGCGACTATGTGCAGTTGGTCAAGGGTTGAATCTTTGGGGTATCTGAGCGGGGAGTTATGCTTTCGCCTTAGCTGAGGTATGCTGAGGTTGAATTGCATGCCCCAGCGGATTCAAGACTGCGTACTGCCCTGACTCTGGCGTGACCACTGTCCTCCTGCAGTGGCTTGATTTCACTCGCACCGGATTCGGAAAGTGTAGCTAAGCCATCGAGAAGTCGCATCACCTCGTCTGTCAGCCTTGCGTTGCTTTGCTGTCTCGCCAAAAGTCCATTAAGCCTTAAGCAAGCAAAAGCATATTAGCCATGAAAGCTTCCACAAGGCAACAGTCCTGCCGCGGACTGTGCTTAAGTGTCTTAATCTTAATCACTACAGTCGTTGTGTCGAATCTTGTCGCTGGGCGGCTCGAAGTCCAGGAGTTGCGAGTTCTCCAAAATTCGCTGACGCGTCGCCGATTTTGGGATGACACCGACACCACGCTGAAGCGTCCAACGGTGCAAGACTTGGGAAGGTGTTCTACCCACGTGGCTGGCAATCGTCAGAAGGTGTGGATCTTGCAATGGCACCATGATGTGTGGCCATTCTGTTTGAACTGAGTATCCCACAACGACTAATTGATTTCTGTGTGCAAAGGCAACAACATCCTCGACAGGAATCTGCTCACCGGGCTTATAGATCTTGAACAGGTTTTGCACATAAGCTGGGGGAACTGTTGCGAACTCAAGAATCTGCCGCAGCTCTCGCACGTCGCAGTTGGACACGCCAAGTGCCCTTGCCCGGCCCTGCTCGTAGAAGGACTCCATTATTCTCCAAACTTGTTGCAGCAGTTGCGGGTCGGATGGTGGTGTGTGCATCATATACAAGTCTACATAATCCGTCCCTAGTTGCACGAGCTGGAACGCAAAAATATCAGATGCATAGGAAATGTCAGCAAGCCCTTTTGGCACTGATGAGGCTTTTGTTGCCAGAAAGATCTCGCTCCGAGGGACACCGCTGTCCAGAATTGCACGGCCAATCTCTGCCTCGTTGGCATAGCCTTCAGCCGTATCGATGTGCCGGTAGCCTACCTCCAGTGCCCAGCGGACGGGCTGGTACGCATCCTTCGCCCACAGGCGCCAGGTACCAAAGCCAATCGCCGGCATGTGAGCCCCAGTACGCAATGTGAAAGCAGCATCGCGCAAGCCTGGGTGATGCCAGGCTACACGACTCAAACCAAAATGCGCAGTATGTGTGAGTCGGATGCTGGTCCGACCATCAGCTGGCCATGTCCAATACCGGCCCAGGTACCTTGGTTGTTGACTCTTTTTTGGGCATGGGCTGACAAAGTGCGGGAGTCTTGCAAGATCCTGCGAGCATGTCTTGCAATCTCTGGATGGTGGCAGCAGGCGGCAGCGTTGGAACCATGAGAACGAGAGGCGGTCGAGCTTGTAAGTGCGGCCTTTGGGTTCTGGAATCAAGACACAGCAGCACCGCCTGAGCCTGGCTGATCTTCGCAAGGCCTGAGTTCGGTCAGAAGCTGACGAGCCGCTGTGGCAATGTCCTGAGAAGGCCGGCCAGGACACGGCTCCTCTGCACTCTGCACACCACGAAATTGAAAAGCTCTGAGCCGCTCAGCACCTGTCTGCCAGTTGTGCGACAATTGGCATCTGCATCAAACGATCCTCCGTGATTCACACATTCTGTCTCAATCTGCAAAGCATGAAACGTCTACTTCATCAAGCCAGGCATCCAGAGCTTGCAGCAGGGAGAGAATGGCTTGAGCTGCTCCACTGGGAAGCGACGAAGTGCTGATGGCCGGCGCCTGGAGGCCCAGGCTCGCTGCAGAGGCCGCCTCGGCGGCCAGGTCGGCGGCCAGGAGTGCCCGCAGATTGTTCAGGACGTACCTTGTCTCATCGCTACATGTCGCTAGCCATGGCCGGGACGAACGCACACAGTATGGAAAGTCTTAAAGCCTATGCCCATGCCTGTTAGACACGAAGCTCCACAGACAGCTGCAGGTCTTAAAGATGAGAGCGAGTCGCACAAACCCTGGACCGTTCTGACTCTCAGCATGCCAGGAGAGCGTCCGAATGTCTCCACGTCATGACTCTTGCCCGAACCAGGATTGCAAGGATGCTGATGGCAGAAACTATCGTTTGCGAAGCGTGGGGTTGAAACAAAGGCATTTCCAAAGCACAGCAGCAGAGCAAGCCGACATGGCCGTGAGAAGAATCATGTCATAATGAACCGGAGGAGGCAGCAAGCAGAGATGCAGTCTCAGGATAAGCATGAGGCTACGCCTCACGAGGAGCAGAGCAACAGAACTGCCGTGAGAACCAGACTGATGGCGACGGCGACCACGACGATTGGCATTGACACGACGCCAATCGAAATGGATTACATCCCACAAGGCAACCCATGAGCTGAGCCTAACATCTATCAGGAAGTGAACGTGGGTAATCACAATGCAGTGGGCATCTGCATGACACCGTCTCAGAAAAACCGAGGCACCGCCATGTGAAGACGGTAGAAAGAAACCCGGCACCGCCATGCTCGGGCTGAGCTGGGCAGCCCTGGCCGGCAGATGCTTCTTCCCAAACCCCCGCAGGCACATGGAGAGATGCCGCGGTGTCTTCAGCTCTTGCATTGACCCTGCCCAAGAACCCTCTTTTTGCCAATGTTCACACATATGCTTTGAAAAATGCGTCACTGCGTCAGCGTGGTGTTGCGACATCTGCCGGCAATGTGCCTCCTGTCGATCATCGACACCGAGGTCACACAGACGAAGGGCTGGCAGCTCAGCAGCCCACAGCGCTGCCTTTGCACGTGTTCCTGGACCCGTGCGTCCCGACACCTTGGCCTGTCAGGCCTGAATCCCTCTGGAGTGGCTCTGCCAGCTGCGGCGTATCTACGAGCCTGCGCGAAGGGCACGGGAAGTGCAAGAGGCAGTGCATCGCTTGGCCCTGTTTGAAGGGCGAGGAACCCCAGTGTACCTTGCAAGAACTCAGCACAATCTTTCGCCCGTCACTGGAGTTGCACTGTAGCAGTCGCACAAGAGCGGACAGCCGGCCAGCTCATTGCAGCTGCCATGTCAACTTTGGCCTCAGACCGCTTGCACAGACTGAAAGCGCCTATGAGCCTTGAACAAACATTCAGCCAAGATTCGGGCCAGAGCAGTGCTCGGAGCACGGGAGTGTCAGAGCTACAACAAGCTCAGCACTGAACCTATCTGACCCGTCCTTGCCGAAAGCTTGCTGCTTTGTACTTGCTGGTAGGGTGCTCCAGGCTGAAACATTCACAGCTTATCATATTCTGATACAAAAACGTCACCTGCAAGTGCTTCTCGATCGAACTATTTACCTTTTCATGTGCGCGTTTACTTGTGCCTGCAGGCAGCTTGGTATGGAGTTGTCTCTTTTAGTATCCCGGTAGTTGTAGCTGCTTGTCCCTTGAATGCTCTCCCTGCCCATACGTCCATTTTGTAGCAGGGTGTGTGTGATTAACTTTGTGCACCCGTGCGTCTCCATCCGTCGTTTCGACTTATCCAATCTACCCGCCTAACTGTTCATCTATGCAGCCTATGGCATCAAAACCTGTGCTTCTGGAGTCTGCGCCTCTAGGTATGTAGGCATCAGTCAAAACCTGCGGCATCAAATATAAAAAGGTCTGAGTATGGGAAACACCCTTGCAGCCACAATTATGCTGGTACAGCTTCACGCCATCAGTTTTTCCACGCTGGCGGTCAGAGGAAGTCTGGAGCTTGCCTGCCTCAGAGCAAACACAGAGGCTCACATACAGAGCCAGTCCGTCAGCAAGCACCTGCCTGCAAGGAGCATAACCTCGCTTTTGCAAGTACGGCCGATACATGGACTTTGTGACAACGCTTGCACATCTTGAGCTGGTTATGCAGATCTCCCGAGCTGTTCATGCGGCTGAGGGACTGGAAGTACTGGCAGCATCGAGCCCTGGACGGCCAAATACGCACTGCAAAATGCGAAGTGCCAGTGCAAAGCCATCATGTCTAAAGCAGATCTTGGCCTCTCCGGGAGGACTTGGAAAGTCCGTCCTGGTAGTGGCACCTTATTTCAACAGAAGCTTCGCTGCCGTCTTCAGCCTTCCAAGGCAATCGGCCAAGCTGCTCTGCACGGAGTCTACTTCTTCCGCGTCTATCGGCCCTTCTCTCTCGAGAATATCTGCGGGTCCTGGCCAGCGACCCAATCAACCGCTCACAACAACGAATGCTGCAACTGCACCTCTTTCCGTCAACGGATCCAAATACCTGGGAACGGGGCAGAGAAATCCATGAACAACTCATCGACAGCTATGGCTCCGAAGGAACCATATGCACGCTGTACTGCCGAAAGAGGGAAAGTGAGGAAGCCTACTAGTTTACTTGGGTATCGTTTATGATAGGTTGCGCATCCGTCTGGCATGCAAGGCTTCGGAGTCTGCTGCGAGCTGTTGCGAGTGACTGCCGTGGTTCTTCTGCATTCGGGACCAGTTCATGGCTCGAAGATACACGGTCAGCGTTCGTGCTTGTCACGGCATTCGCGCTGCCATGTTCTGAAAGCATCCGGCGCTTACCTGCCCAAAGCTAATGACCTCGTCCAATTCACCGAAAAAGCTGAGCTCCTGTCGCTCGAGCTTCTTCGGATCTGGCTCCAGCATCCGCCAAAGGCCGGCCATCGAGATTCTCCTCGGCGACACACTTCGCATCTGTGGCTTTGCCGATACTTCGATGTATGCACGGGGCCGTCTTCAACCGAGACTCGCCGTTTGCAGCTGATGCCAAAGCTCTCTCGGCTTCTTCAAGGTCTTGATATGCCTGGCTTAACACAAAGGAACCTCATGACTTTCATGTCCAAGCCTGTACACTCCATGGCACCTTGGTGGTTGTCTTCGCCATCCTCCCTCCACAGCAACATGTCATGGAGCTTTCCTCGCATGCCATTGTGGGCTCGAGCTAGCATGCCGCATGCACCAGTCGCGATTGCAGAACTCAAAGCTGCGCCTTCACTCCACCGAAGAACCTCGGGTAAAGCCAGATATGGGCATAAGCCGTGTGAGCTCGCGAGTATGTGCCCGACCTTGTATGCACATGAACGACACTCAAGCTCTTCGAAGCTGCTCTCTCCTGAATCTGAATGCTGCGATGCAAGCAAGTCGCTCACTTTGAAGTTCTGTTGATGCCTGGCCCAGGCTGTGCAGCAGTCCTGCCTTTGCTGGAGGTGCTGCTCTCGTGGATTCGTTCGTTTCAGGCGGTCTCGACAGTGTATCTAAGTCACAGCCCGCGGCATGGCACAAAGGGAGCTCACAAAGTCGGGCGCTAAGGCAATGCAACGCTATGTGGCTGGTTGGAACATGCATGGAACATGCATGATTACGGCTGTTAGAGCCACAGCCGAGTTGTGGCTACTAGGCTACTACCCAGTTCATTGCTCGTTATTTCTGGGCCAGAACTGCCAGATGCAGCAGGAACATGCCACAGAAACACGTGAAATAAACACTAATTACAACTCACTACACCAACTCACAGCACTTGTCAGGGCAACGCCATGGCCATGGAAGCGGTTGTCTTCGAAATAGCCCTGGATCATCGGTTCTTCTCTCCATACACGACAGCGTCCCCCTAGATCCTCACCTTGTAGACGCATCTGCCCAGGCTGTCGCTCCAGGAAAGCATCCCGACCTCAGCCCCGCTCAGCCGCCCGCCCGCACCCGGCAGAAGGCCCAGGAGGCCGGCAGCTGACAGCAGCTGACAGCGGCATACAGTGGCATACAGTGGCTTCGAGGCTTCTCCGAGGCTTCGAGGCCGGGCCCCGCGCGCCGTGCATGGCCTCGTCTTTGAAGTGGCCCACCTCTGGGTCGCGGCTCGAGGCTCACACATCACTGAAAGCGTATGCGCCCTGAAAGGTCCGCATCGCAGTTGTGCAACATGAGGCCGGGGAACAGCGGGCATCCTTAATATTTCGTTTCTGGGGCGCAGTCTGAAGAATGAAGACGAAGTTCCGACTGAAATCCAAAATCCACGCAGGACGTAATAGGTTTGACTTCTTCCATAGAGCCGCACATGTCAAGTGGCACTGCGATTGCTGGACAACATGCACGCAGAACCAAAACGTAGGTCCGTAGGTCGCTGTCGGGACTATCATGGAGGTCTGGCTCTGACTTGGCACGAATATTTTCTCTGTACGCCGGTCTCTGCTGTACACTTCCGATCAACAGCAATACCTGTGCACAAATGCCGTGAAGTTTTGAAATTGCTGCAATCCCAGCAGGAGCTTGAAAAAACTTTTCCTGCTTCCTTCTTGCCGCTTAGATTTGACTTTCTTGTCCAGCTCATTTTGCACCCAGCTGCCGGTCAGCAGATCAACTTTTTCAAAAAGCCAGTTGGGCAGTCCAAACCAGCCCGGGAATTCGCTTGAAGATCCTTGGGGCCACGTCAGGGGTGAAGCTGGCGTGGCACCGCGCACAGATAGCCAGGATGTGGGACCATTAAAGACAATGAGGGAAATCCGTAAATGAAAGAACATCGAGCGAGGGCAGAAGACAGCTGCAAATGCAAACTTAACAAAGAAGAAGCGAGCACAACAACAGCACAAGGCCGCTCAGCCCAGATTGTACCGAAAACAAGCGGCAGACGGTCCCGACAAATCCCGACAAGATACGAGGCGAGGTACTGCCGAACTAAACGGCACGAGCGGTGTGCAATGCGCACGTCGCGCAAGCAAAGAAACAAGCAAAGAAGATATCCCGGATATCGCACAAGCGTTCTTCTACGTCCGTGAATGGGGCGCATTCGCCACATCTTCACATGCAGCATAGTTGTGCGGCTTGGCGGGTGCTGGTGCCAAGGGCGAAAGAGCGCAGCGCTTGCATTTGCATTTTCACGCCCCCTTTTTTCAAAGCGAGAGGCGGAAGTCCGAGCACCGTGCATAGCAACGCCCGTCTGGCCACCGCAGAACACCGTAGTGATGTATCCTTGCCAGCTCACAAGCAGATCAAGCAGAGAAGGAGAAGTGCGGGCACTTCAAAGCTTGGACCCATGCTGGTTGTGCAACAGCCTGCCAGCATAGCTGCCTCTGCTGAGCAGTCGATCAAATGCATCTCATCTGAAGGAAATGCAGGCCTGAAACAGCTCAGGGTTCAGCAACCGTTTGCCCAGGTCTTGGTTCCTTCTCCTGTTGCCTGAAAACATGACAACTGTTCAAGCGGGGTGGCAGCACCAGTGGATGCATTGCTGTCTTGGTAGAATATGTAGCCACGCAGCTCCACAGTCTTCGAAGTTCCCGGCGATGCACGTCCCGTCCTGAAGCCCGGATAGCAAACAGACATGATCTAGTTAGTACTTCCAGGCTGCGGGCGGCGAAGCGGTGCGTTCCAGGCCTCAGGATGCAGAAGAATCGTCGTTTTGCCTGTTTGTGGCCTGGGGCACGGACCCAACGACTTCTGACCTCTGCCAGCGGCCCTCAAATTCGGTGGAGTCCGGCCAGTGAAAGGTGCCGTGGCCTTGATACATAACGGATGCAGCAAACGGCTGAAGACAGGATAAGGCAAGCAGTGCCGGAAGGCGAGGTTGGCGCCTTCCAGTTCGCCGTCTTTGAACTCACCCTCCTGCCATTTTCTGAAACTGAAAGGAAGCTCAAAGGACGGGAGCACAAACTGGCCAGTGTTTCGCACCAACTCCCATCAGCGAAGGTTTTTCGACCACGCCCTGACAGCTGGCACTTGATGGGTTTCAGATCACAGGAATGCAAGCCTTCCATGCAGTCGTCGACAAACCTTCGCATCAAGTCAAGGAGCTTCTTGCAGCAGCATACAGGCATGCCGCACTGCTCGCGGGTCAGACCGGCCCAAAGGGAAATCTACGTTCGGTTTGAAGGCCTTGTTAGCAACCCTCTTTGCCGTAATTGACACAGCTATGGCACGGCTATGACTCGCCTACCTGTCCAGCTGCAGCATCGCCTTACCAATGAAAACAAGGGGTTCCGGGTCTGTCATTGAGGTGCCTCACTTCTCCCCACACGTGCATGCCTATGTGTTTTAAGTTGGGGAAACCTATCTCAGGGTATTGTATCCAAACCCCTCGACTCCCGACGCAAAACGGCTCAGCTCCGCAGGGGCTTTCAGAGTGGCTTTCAGAAGTTAAGGAGCCGGCTGACCCTCGTAACAGGCACCGCTCGGCCAGGTAAGGCCTGGTCTATGTCTATTGCGAGAGAAACGCCGCATGGCGTGGCACAGACGCCTTCGGCAGGGCACAGAGGTGCGTGCGCGTCAGCAGTTCTGAGACGGCCGCATCCATGCCCGTTCCGGCATCCTTGCCTCCACTCCCCCACCTTGTAGCGGCAAACAGCAACACTCGGACAGAAGCAGAAAACTTGCCTAATCTTTCTTGGATTGAAGCATAAACGACTCCATCAGGCAAAGTTTTCTGCCCATTGCCACACCTTAGAGCTATATCGTGGTAGAAAGGCGATGTCCTGTGCACAGGTCGAAGCTTGTATGCCCGCCGCATCTCGCCATGGATCCAGTGACCAGTGTAAACCCAACCTGCAGTCCCCGCAGTTGCCCCAACATCAGACTGGAGGGATACACGCGTTCAGATACGCCATCTCTCCGCAGCCTTCAGCAGCACTTTCAAATTTGCCTTCCTGAGCTGCGACTGAAAACCCATCAGACAGGGCAAGACAAGCGGCAACCGGCAACCAAGGCCGGTCAATCCTTGGTACCAGGCGCCATCTGGCTCGCCGTGTCTGAACTCTCCAGTATAGCCTTACAAGATCAAGAAGCACCCACCCAAGAAGCCGCGACGCCTGGCCGGCTGCGGGACTGTCCCCGTTGGGCCATGATCGGGTCCCTCGGCCATGGAAGACACCCTTGAAGAACCTCAGAGTGCACTCGCCTTCCTCTCTTCCTGAGAGGTCCTCCGAATCTGATGCAACTCTCCTTTGGTTTCGCACTGGCCCGTGTATTTTTCACCAGAAGGCCACGTCCTCAGAGTGCAAAGGCTGCGTCATGCAATGTAAAGTGTCCTGCATCACCTGCCGTTTTCCCCAGATGGGCAAGGATGCGCCACGAAGTGCCTGTATTAGGCTCCTGTAGGTGGCATCTCCGCAAGAGCGGGGCCTATGTACAAGCCGGGGCGGCTGGCGGCTCCCCATCACCGCTCTTTATGCAAGGTAAAGAGACCGAGAAAAGACTTCTTTTCATGGCCAAAGCCTTCTAAACGTCTAGAGATTTGGCTGGCCAGGGACTGCAGCTGCAGGAGGACCTGGAGCATGTCGCGCAAGCTTCCCTGGATCACCGCTTGCTTCTCTTCGATCCGGCCCTGGGTCTTGTCGACACTGCTCAAGACAGTGGCTAACTTCTCTGCGGCTTCAACACTCAGACGCTGCATCTGCATGTGGATCTCCTGCTCCATCTCGGAGGGGCCCGGACCTGCTGGAGAATCCCTGGCAGAACGCGCAGAGCGAGCTGAGCGAGCCGAGCGAGCGGAGGTTCGCCCGGAGTCGGCAGATCGCAGCTTGGGGCCTTGGCCAGAATCTTCTCTTATTATACTCATACTCATGGGCGCTCGTTTGCACCGGCGCTCGACGCCAAAGGTAAACATCACAAAACGCTCTCTATGCTCAATGTCTGTGACAGCTGACGGTGTTAGTCGATGAACATCGCGAGACAAGCACACCAACACACATCCTGGAAGGTCCTGACACTTTTGTTGCCGATAGGTCTGAACTTAAACTCGCTTGATCTTGTAAGCTTGTAACTGATTGGACACAAGTGTATAGAGAGTACACAATCATGGCGCTGGGAATCGCGAGGTTGTCGCTGCCGGCACTTGGTGCTGCCTGACATATATGTAGAATCTTGCTAGGTTAACCCACAGCTACGGTGAGCCAAGATTCGAACAAACAGAAACTAGCATGAAACTGATCACTAGTCGAAGTTTGGTCTGGGAGAAGCTCATCTTCAAAGCTCGGGGAAGGCCATCAGAGGGCTCACATGACACACAAATGTGCACGGCGCGGTGAAGTTCGCTTCGAGGTCACGCCTTCTTATTCTTTTCGAGCCGTAAACTCTGGCAAAGAGCACGGCAAAACAGGCCTATCACCACGTGCAAAAAACTAAGCAAAGGGAATAGCGTACACCGAAATCCAATCTCAATACCAAGACTGGAAAACGATCTCAGAAGAAACAAGGCAGAGGTTGGCGGTGCCCTCGAAGCACATGGCTCAGATTTACGATTTGTCGCCGGAAACATTGGCGAAGCCAGATCCCTCCACGCATTCTCTACAGCCCTACGACTTGCCTCAGTCCTGTTTGGCAAGCAAGCTCTCATTTGGAAAATGTAGTGCTTCTACAACTACGTACAAGCATTCCTTGTAGCGCTGCCATCTCAAAAATACCGTCCTCCCCTACCGCTCCTCCCCGTAGTGGGGTGGATTTGAAGTGTCGCAACAGTGGCACTGGACGGCACTGAAGTGGGTCTGTCGTGTCTTCAAGGTGATGACTCGCCCAGTGGAGTCGGTTTGTTGTGTATCAAAAGTGTTGACTCTCACACTGGAGTAGGCTGCTTGGGTCTCCTAAGTGATGATCCTCTCAGTAGAGTCCGCTTGTTGGGTCTCAGAAGTGACGACTCTCACGCTGGAGTAGGCGTCATGTCTGAAAAGTGACACCTACTCACTGGAGTGGACCTGTCGGATGTTTCGACCTCTTCTTATTTCAATTGTTTGAACTTCTCTTCTCCTGTTTGAATCCAATTACAACTGTCAGAACTCTTTCCTCTGTTTCAACTTTGTCTCTGCAATTTCAACTGTCTGAACTCCTATATGCTCTCGTGTCGTTTGAATTTTGCGTCAAATCGTGGCGTTGATTGCAATGTTGTTTAAATCTTTGATGTTTTTTCATTCTTTGGGAAGCCAGCAAACCGAGAAGTCACAGGAATACAAGAAGCTACCCCAAACAGGTGACTAATGAAGCCAACCCAAAACCGACCGATTGACACGAAAACTAAACTCGGAGAGCCTCTGAAAATCTTGACCTCAACGAACATATCTCAAACAGCTCTGGGTTAGCCCAACTGCTGGCATCATCAGATCACTAGTAAGGATCGAGCTGTTCGGTTGCGATGCCGATCCATCTGCCTTTTCTCGGTCCTTCTCTGCACCCTCGCTGTCGTACCGCGTGTCGTAGAAGTCCAAGCGATCAAAGAGGAAGAACAAGCCGTTTCGCACTTTCCGCGTCTCCATCTCAAAAGCCGCCAGGTGACGAGAAGAATGCTTCAACTCGAACGGCGCTGTGGTTGCTTTCAGATGAGCCAACCAAGAGTTTTGTAAAGTGCGGGATGCTTGGGAGTGAGGAATGCCCGGAACGATCTGCTGCAGCTTATCAGCTGTGATCTGCCGGTCGGTTGCCAGTGCGATTTTTGGGCGGCCACTGGCCTCTGCCACAAAACTATCCCAGATATCGTTGAGACGCACACGTTCTTTGCGTTTTAGCATTTTTCGTCTCCGATACATCTCCGTCATTTGAGCTCCCAATGAGTCGGCGCTCGCCGAGACTCGCTTGACGTCCATATAGTTGTCGAGAATGATGGCCAACAGCATATTAAGAAGGATGATAACCACAAGAACCATGAACATGGTAAACCAAAGGTAGGCGCCAGTTCGACTGACCCGTTCCATTGGCATCCAATCCCAGTCCCCGAACATCATTCGGAAAGCACTGTGCAAGGACCGAAACAAGTTCCCAAAAGCCTCCTCGTCTCGTCCGAAAAGGAGGACGGCATTCAAGCAAAGGCACGCAAGCACCGCGACTGATACGATGCCTGAGACTCGAGACAGCTAGGCAAGATGAAGCAGCCAAGATATTTGCACAGGAATTTGCTTTTTTTCCCTCCTACCTAGAATTTGCTTTAGAACCTAGGGTTTGGCCTCGGCAGGTTCCAATTGCGTCAGAACTTGGCACTTCTGGATCTATGGTTGAGGACTCCTGCGGGCCTACTCTCCATTCACCGATTCACAGAGAAGCCCCGGCAAGCACCTAACTTCACAAAAAGGAACCTAAATATTAGGAATATTGTTGCTATGATCTGTCTTAATCCCGCGTCGACCATGAACACGGTGCGTAGATTTCTTCCAGGCGATCCCTGCATTCACCCATGCTGCCGTCCGTGGTGCGGCTGTGGATCCTGCACACATCATGCAAGCCGGGGTGCCAAAATGCAGAAGGTCTTGAGAAGCCAACTTTATGGTGTCTGTGACGACGGCGAGGCGCGGCTGTGCCGCGAAGGATTTAAACAGTCGGAGCAGAAGAAGCATCGGATAGAAGCACAGAATCAAGCGGAAGCGCTTCTCTTCTGTGCAGACTGCCTCAACCGCCTCGTAAAAAGCAGCCACGTGACCCACCCGCACAGTCCGCTGCTGGACTGCATCCTGGGTCTGCAAATAGCCGAGCTGTTGCTGCAGGTTTGACGCCTCTGTGGCGAGGCCAAACCATAGAACCAACACCACCACTGCTACCGAAATCGATAGCCAGTCAACCTTGGCTACTCAGCGGGGCAATGCACACTCTGCACGAATGAGAAGGCAGCTCGAACACATCTTCATGCCTTTCATCTTCATGCCTAGCGACAGCAACGACACGCACTCGCACAAACACACACACACACACACACCTGTTGCCCTTGTGCCGATGCCACTGTCTATCCAACCACGGATCAATTGGACAACTTGTGTAGCGTGGCTGGTTTCGCAAATGCCTATGGCCTGATCCGACATCTCACGATGGAATTGTCGACTCAACTTCGTGAGCCTTCCTGGACAACTTGAGGATGACACCCTGTTGGCACAGCTAGTATTTACCATTCCTTGCTTTGTTGCTTCTGGAAGATCTCCTTTACCGCAGCGAATCCTGCGACCAACATGACTATCTCAGTTGCTGGAGCACCTGCACAAATCCGGATTGTGTGACGCTCTCAATCATGGTCGGCTCAGGCCTACCCTGTTGGAGCTTTTTAACAGCGGAAATCGCAAAGAATACTGGCAACGACCTTCCTCATCCATGAAACCACATTCCAAAGCCCGATGTAGTCCTCGAGTAAAGCACGATGCCATCTGGCTTCCGCACTTCGAATGGCAGAAACAATCTCGACCAGCTCATTCACGAAGATGTAGAGCAAGCACAGCAGCCACACTCCGGCAAACACAATGGCAGGAAGATTCTCAGCCGTCGGCTGTGAAAAGTTGATCCACAGAGACATCAGCTCCACACGCTTGCGGATGCGACCTCCTCGGGCTATCCAAAGGTTAACCCCTGTCAGCGTGAGCAGCCCGTACTCCGCGTTGAAGGACACCATGGCCACCTGACGAACGGGAAGGCTCCGATTTTGCTCGAGGGGTATGGCACGGCTAAGTTCCCGCTGGCGTTGCTTTGCACCTCTATTCTCTGAGTCCGCTCCGTAAGCCACGGAGAGGGAGGCTGTTGAGCAATGCACCAATTGCACGAGCAGCTGGAACTGGAGGCGCCAATGGTCCGAGCACATCCATCTTCCATATCCTCGGAAGTGGCCAATGGGACCACTGCGACCACACAGCATGTTGAACGTATCATGGGGACACCGAGAATCCACCAGCTGCTGAACGATGCGTGCGTAGTCATCCTCAATAAGAATCCACTCCTGCCTTTCGGGTTGTACGAAGTTCTCGCCGTTGGAGGTGTCAGGCTCAAATGCTAATTCCTGCAGGAACTGGGCACACACTTTCGCATGAAAGGCGCAGCCAAACTTCGAAACGATCGGATCGTCTAAAGCTCTACGTTTCTGCTTTCTACCGGCCCGGTGCTTGGTATTGCGGGGTTCAGCAAGTGCCCAGCCCTTTTATCACTACGGTTTGCCCTTGCCCACTTGTGTGAATTGCCGTCCACGGTGCCGAAAAGGATCACCACTAAGGCAAATCCCATCTGCGTGACATCGGCAAAACCATGTGCATTGCGCGCGGCACATCTATTCAGAGACATCTAGAATCACCAAACTACCTCCATGTGACCACCAGCTTGGGCTCGATTCTCGAGCCGTGGTGCGTGTAGAGCGAGAGAGAGAGAGAGAGAGCACACTCCTAACATGACCGCTCGCAAAGCTCACTGATCTGCAGCATGCGAACGCGCAAACGAGACATGTTTTGCGCTCTGGCATGGGGTCGAGCGACAACTCACACAGACAGAACGAAGCGAGTCGACCGACCCGACCCAGACCGAACGAACGAGACCCACTTCGCGCACGTCATCGTCCGATCGCGAGAGCGAGCGAATCTGCGATCAAAAACCTTTCCCAGGAATCGATCACA
>BGNK01003177.1:16211-55263 GCA_003297005.1 Symbiodinium sp. clade A Y106 | reverse complement strand
CCCAAAATGGCGACGGCGATCACCTTTGAAAGATCAACGAACAATGCATGCAGATCTCATGCCGGAATGTGGAGCTCCTATTCCAGACCTACCTCACCGATAATAGGAGAACCACACTCATAACATGACCGCTCGCAAAGCTCACTGATCTGCAGCATGCGAACGCGCAAACGAGACATGTTTTGCGCTCTGGCATGGGGTCGAGCGACAACTCACACAGACAGAACAAAGCGAGTCGANCCGACCCAGACCGAACGAACGAGACCCACTTCGCGCACGTCATCGTCCGATCGCGAGAGCGAGCGAATCTGCGATCAAAAACCTTTCCCAGGAATCGATCACAAATCCACGACTCGACCCTTCCCGACCGATCAAAGTCGCACAGCTCCCAGGCCCGAAGTCTTTTAACATGCGAGCGATGCAGGCCAAGAGCTCACAACTGTCTCCCATCCGGCTGACTCGCCAATCTCGAGAAGATCTCTCGACGGCCAGTCCGCAGGGTTGGCGTCTGTAGAAACTCGATCGATAAACAAATTGATCCGATACTCAAGGGCGAGCTCCCAAAAGATCTCTACGAGCTCACACAGATCCTCCTTTGAGGAGTATCCTTTCACGAGCGCGGCTTCGACTGCTTCCGAGTCGATCAAAAAGAAGAACGTCTTTATTACGAAGGTGATCACGGAAAGTCTCGATAGCGAGAATCGGAGCGATCATCTCGATCGGAACAATCTGCGTCTTCCTGCGGAGCCACTTGTCCGAGACCGCCGCCGGGATCACCTCCGAGATCTGCTTCGGTGCGACAGCTCGACGATCGAACATCACTGAACCAATGCGATCGGGGCCCGCCTCGTCCTTGCGCTGATCAGGGGTGAATCCGTCAGTGAAGATCACAACATCTGACGCTTTCTCCGCCCTCAACGAGATCTCCCGAGGCGGTCCGAACTGGATCAGCTTCTTCCAGTAGATGAGGGACCGCACGATCGCCGGGTTGATTTCCATGCGATCGCCGTGAAGATCCTTCATGTACTGGCGCTCCGAGAGCGGTCGNTCTTCCAGTAGATGAGGGACCGCACGATCGCCGGGTTGATTTCCATGCGATCGCCGTGAAGATCCTTCATGTACTGGCGCTCCGAGAGCGGTCGGAAGAACGCCCTGCCGACTTTCCCCAGAGCTGGCTGGCACCGAACATCAGCTTTCCTTTGAGCTTCCCGGCTAATCCTGGATCCAGGACACCAGACTCGAGCACGGAATCGATCGTCTCCAGGAGCTCTTGCTTTCTCTGTTCTCTGATCTCTAGGACTCTAGGACGAGCTGCTCAAGATTGAACGTCACGCCCAGGATCACAGGTGACAAAGAGAGCTGTAGCTTCTTCTCGTCAAACAGAGCTCCCAACAAGAAATGGATCATTTCCGCAGCGAGCATAGCCATCATAGCCGAGGGAGCCGTGACCTCCGTCTCGAAGCCGTACTTGTCGTCGTAGAAGTTGAACGCGACCATCTCGAAGATCTTGACCAAGATGTCATTCACGAAGGCCGAGCGGCGATTGTAGTTGTAGACCGCAGCGACCAGACCAAAGGAATGACCAATCATGACAAAGTACTTANACGCGACCATCTCGAAGATCTTGACCAAGATGTCATTCACGAAGGCCGAGCGGCGATTGTAGTTGTAGACCGCAGCGACCAGACCAAAGGAATGACCAATCATGACAAAGTACTTAGGACTTAGGAACTCCGTCCTCAGGATCCTTCAGACATATGACACTGAATTTCCGGTGATCAGGCCGGATAGGGAGCTGGCGGGAAGCTTTTCTTTCGTCTAAGACCCAGCCAGCTAGAGAACGATCGCCTCCTCGAGTGCGGAGCTCGCGCAGAACTGCGACGTTCACATCAGTAGACGTGAGCTGCAACTTCTCGCTGATCACGGCCGTCTTATTGATCAGGTTCGACGTCGCGCTAAGCGCTGTGTTGGGATCCAGTCGGAGCAGCCCAGGAACTCTGAGACCTCGTCCTCCGACCCGAACGGACCGACAGTAGAGCCTTCCATGACATCTTCCATCGTCGCCTTCCAGAGAGANAGAGTTACATCGACGAAAAATCTTGGAACGAAATTCCCAGGCCCGATCTAAGGCATCCTGAACAGAGACCGGATCTTGATTCTTGGTGAACGGCGGCCATCGACCTGAGCGCTGAATCTCTCCCACGATCGGGAAGCCGTTGCGGATCCCTTGCAACAAGAGAGGATCCGGACACTTTGCTGCCGCAAAGAGCTCGTCGTAGAGCGTGACGTGAGTACACGAGCCCATTTGTAGATCAACATAGTCAGGAACTCCTCGGAGAAGTCGGCGCAAGCACGGATCCGCAATGCTCCGCAGCTCCTGATCAGTGGCAGGGAGAAGATCCTTCGCACGCTGTTGCCAAAATTGAAGACGATCGCGCCGACGCTGTAGAAGAGGAGTCGGCGCCTCGGCGATGGTCTTGATGTTCTGCAAGATCTCCTCCGAAATGGATGGCTGAACAGTGAAGGGGTGGGATATGTCCAGAGACCACTGAACTGCCAACCCCGGCTCGCATTCGACATCGAGCAGGGGTTTTGCTGCCCCACGTTTCAGCTGATACCCGCTGGAGCAAGCGAGCCGAGCGGCTTGTTCCTGACGATGACCTTTCCATGTCACCGGGTCGCCGATCCGGCGCTTGCGATCAACTTTAGGAGCAAGTAGTTGATATGAGGGCCGGAACTGAGGCAGCGTGTGATCCACCACGGATTTCGTGACCTGAGCGAAGGCCTTGCAGAACTCCGAAGGGTACTCCTGAGCGAGCTTGGTCATGAACACGACCTCCCCCGATCGCAAGCGTAGGCGGCCTTTAAGAGCGGTGCGAGGATGATCACCACGGCAAGTCAGAGCCAGCGCCAGGAACTGAGCGTTGCTGACCAAGATCCGGGTGGGCTTGCGAAAAGCAGATCCGAACTGGCACTGATCAAGATCCACATTATAAAGGTGAAGACGAACTCTGAGCTGTTGCACTTGGGGAACTTGCCACATAAGACTTCTCAACGGATTCTCGAGAGAGGCGTCTCCACCTGACTGAACCACGGCCTCGAAGAGCTCGAGAGAGCGGAACAGCAGCTCGTTCGCCAGCAAGAGCTGCCAGCGATGCCCAACGGGAACAGAATCAAGACCTAGTGGGCAGTCCTTGGATCTGACAGGTGGCGGCCCACCTGGTCGCGATCGAGCCAAACTGAATGAAGAGCATGGAGTACCAAGAACAGCACCCATCCGACAGAGCAGCAGCACGAAGGAGAAGAACTCTGCGTCGAGGATATCCGTGGGTTCTTGAACTGTGTCCGATCTCGTCACGTCGATCGGCGGGAGAACTTGCAGTCCGTGTAGGCGCCACTGAGACGAGAGTCCAGCCGAACCTGAAAAGATCTCCAGACACCAGGGACCCAGGTCTCTGATAAGATCCGGGTCACGAGGGACCTGCGACCAGCACCCCCAAGGCGGAGCGGCACAGCACTGAGCGGCTGTCGGCTCGATAGAGCGAGCGTCATTCGCCGCAGCAGCCGGCTGAACAACGGCCGGCGGTGGGGAGAAATTCCCCGGCGGTCTGTCAAGGGTTGGCGCCGTTGGATCCAGACCAAAGTCCCCCGGCGGTCGCATGGGCGCTCAATGATTGTTGTGCCAGGGGTGATCGCCCCCGCACTGAACGCATATATGCTTGTTGCGGCATTGATCACCAAACCGACATCCAAGTGAGCAGTTGTAGAAGGGGCACCTGCGAGCGCCAGTGTAGGTGAAGGACATGATCTTCTTCCACTCCTTCTCCGGCACGCGTTGATCACGTTCGATCTTCTCGGTGAGCTTGACCGTGGAACTGCCCTTTGAGATCTGCTTCTCTTTCTCCTTGTCACGAGCAGAGCTTTGTTGCGCTCGCGGCGAGCCTTGTTCTTGCGCGAGCGCGTCTCGCTCTTAGGCGGCGTAGGGACTGAGGGTGGCGATCTCGAGCGAGGCCTCTTAGTTGGCGTCGAGGCTTCGTGATCCGCTTGGCGAAATTTCTCAAGCTCAGCTGTAGATCGAGCATCGTTCCAGAGTTGTTTATGATGAGTCAAGACCTCCTGAAGAGCCAATGAAAAAGAAGGGAACTCCTTGCGCTTGTCGTTGTTGAGCTTGTAGACCTCCTTGCGGATGAGCGAGTCGGCGGCTAGGAGCACAGCCAGACCACGGTTTTCATGCCTCCACTCTTCCAGTTCCGAGAGGTACTTGAGCGGGCCCGCAGCGATCGTGAAGTCGCAAATGTTGAGGTACTCGAGCGCGATGAAGAACGCATGCAGCCGATCCATCACATCAGAGTCCGAAGCGATCGCAACTTTGTTGTCGGACTGAACAACTCGTAGAAGATCGTCGGAGGTCTTTGAGAAACCCGACGTCTGCACGATTCGATCGGCTCGAGTAAGCATTTCACCGACCTCGTAGAATGCGACAGCACCATGAACGAGGTAATCTCGATGAATGCGCTCCACGAACTTACGGTGGGGTTCCCACATATAGGTGAGGATCATGTCAGGGTGCTGCCGCATGATCTTCGCCTGGAATTTCTGGGATCTTCGACGGATCCTCTTCCATCTTCGCTCGGCGAGCGGAGATATGCTCCTGGAGAACAGAGGCAGACTTCCAAACGGTCGTGAGCAAGGTCAGCGAGAGCTCCTGTGCGGGAGCATCGGCACCGAACTTGGTGTCATCGCCCACGATGGCCTTGAGAGTCGCCTTGACCGAGGCGATGCTGTCGCCGAGCATGGCCACACGCTCCACCAAGAGCATGCCTTTGTCCGCCATGAGCAGGCAGAGCGATTCCGGGAGCTTCTGTCGGCCGAAGATCTGGCGCAGCGCGAGCTCCGGGACCTTGTCCTTGTCAGGATAGACCGTGCGATCGACCATCTTGGCAGGAAAAGATCCTAGCACTGGATGCTTGAACAGCTAGCAGACAGAATAACAATCAACCGGGCACCAAGCAGCAGAGCGAAAGGGCACATTTAGATCTGGTGTGCCATCGCTACGTCCGGGCGAGCTCTGGCGCAGAGCTTGCACAAAAGTTTAGGATCTGGCAACATGCCAGAACTGGTGCAGCAAGAGCCCGGATCGCCAAATCCCGTTGGAACTGAGCGATCGAGCTCGCCGATCTTTCCCGAGGGATCTTCGAGCAGCGAGCGAATCCCATCTGGTACCCCACAAGGAGTCGGTGAACACCGCTTCGGCAGCCCGAGCGAAAAGCCAGAACTGCTCCAGCATAGGTGCCCGAGACGAAAGAAGCTCATGAGCATCTTTTGCCGAACTGGCTGTCCACTGGAACACTTGGTCAGTGAACTGACCTGGTGTGTCTGCTTCGACCGACAAGACGAACTGGAGATTGGCCAGCCTCGTCGAGAGAACCGCCTGGCGAAAACCATCATCGAAACAGGGGTATGCAAGAAGTTTTGCCGTCCACCGAGCGGCGGGCGCCGCGTCCTGCAGCATCCTGCCGAGCCCGGCTGCCGGAACTAGATGCATACGAGGTAGCTACGACGAAAAGCGCCAGCGNAACAGGGGTATGCAAGAAGTTTTGCCGTCCACCGATCGGCGGGCGCCGCGTCCTGCAGCATCCTGCCGAGCCCGGCTGCCGGAACTAGATGCATACGAGGTAGCTACGACGAAAAGCGCCAGCGGCCAGCCGAACACGATCGCTCCCCGGGTTCCCCCCCCCGACCGAAAGGCGAGAGCGAGCGCGCACGAGCCGGCGTGCACAACGAGTAGCACTACCAAAGCAGAGGTGCACACGCAGACATGACCGTGAAGTGCAGAACTGCAGGCCAACATGAACATGTAGTGCAAACAGCTGGCAAACATGAGCATGTAGTGCAGAACTGCTTGCTGAACTGAACATGTTGTGCAGAGCTGCTCAGTCTCTTCCCGAAACCCGAGCTGCTCCTCACTTTTTTGCTCTTCCCGAGCGGGCTGCCTTGNATGAGCATGTAGTGCAGAACTGCTTGCTGAACTGAACATGTTGTGCAGAGCTGCTCAGTCTCTTCCCGAAACCCGAGCTGCTCCTCACTTTTTTGCTCTTCCCGAGCGGGCTGCCTTGCGAGAGTCGGCGGCCAAGAGGCGGGATCTTTCAATTAAATCGCTCTGCTGTGAGAGCTACGGCCGATCGCACAAAACTCGGCCGATCGCTACCGCTGTGCCTGGATCACGGCGTGCGGTGCGGCCTGAAGGTGGGCTCGTCGATCGGTCCGAGCAAGTTCTGAGGATCGTCGGGAGCCGGCTCAGCCTCCATGACCTCGCGGACTGTCACAGTAGAGGCCGAGGCTGCCGAGCGACCGCCTCCGCCAAAGGTCCATCCTGGCCCTGTCAGCTCCGCAAAGAGCTGCGGCGTGAGCTTGGCTGTGGACCGGGAGAACGAGCGGTCATCCCTTGCCTGGTCCCGAACTGGGTCCGAGATGTGGCCCCGGGTGTCCTCCTCGTTGCTCTGATCGTAGTTGATCGGGTCGACCGCCGAGGCGAACGTGCGGGTCTGGAGCTCATCTTGTGCCCGGCGGCGAACTGCCACCTTTCCAGAGCTTGCCGGAACATTGGCCAGAGCATTTGCCGAGTCGGCCGCTGCCGACCATGCACTGTGGGCGAGCGCCGGCGGTCCGCGAGGAACTGCAGCCACGGCCGCCTCATCATGTGACATCTCGGCGAGCGCCCGTGTTGCCACGATCTCGGGCTCCCTGACAAAGAGCTTGCTCTCGGCCTGGACGTGAAAGTTGCCCGCGTCGAGACCGGCCACGAACGTGACCAGGACTCCGACCTTCGCAGGGTCGAGCGTCGCTGCGTCATGCCACCAGCCTTTGTGAGCTGCAGCCAGCCGAGCGAACTGCTCGGTCTGCTCCGGCCCTTCGACCCGAGCCTGTTGATCGCGGCACCGAGAGATGGTCTGGATCAAGGTCGGCCCACTGATGTGCGAGACCGTCAGCCAGGTGGCCGGCACAGACGTGCGAGCGCACTTCAGATCGATGCGGTTGTTGGCATCGCGATAGCGGAACTCCACCCTGTCGGCATCATTCCCCACCGCGTCGTCAGAGGACCGATCGGTCACGCGGCTCAAAGCGAGAGCGAGCGCTGTCGCCTGCGATCACCGTCCCGTTGGGCCCGATCGCATAGGTACGGCCCCCGCACTCGAACGAGAACACCGAGACCCTCCAGCCTGAAAAAGCAGCCNAGCGAGAGCGAGCGCTGTCGCCTGCGATCACCGTCCCGTTGGGCCCGATCGCATAGGTACGGCCCCCGCACTCGAACGAGAACACCGAGACCCTCCAGCCTGAAAAAGCAGCCACCACCACGGAGAGCCGAGCCCTGCTTTGGCGAACGCCCCGGATGAAGAACTCATCCGCGAACTGCTGCTGGACTGAGAGGTCGGTGTCGGCACGATAGCCTCGGAAGATCCAGTGAAAGAGGATCTCGTTGCCGTTGTAGACCTTCACGTCCGTGTACGATGGCGAAGTGTCCCTGAGCACGGGCCAAGTGAAGGGCTGAAAAGCCACGTGACTCAAGGCACGAGCGGTCTTGTCGTCCCAGCCGCCACAAGGAGAACCAGTCTGAGAGTCGATCGCGATCGAAAAGCGACAAGTGATACCCCGAGTTGGGAGGCATCACCTGATCGCGTTCCGTCAGAACGTTGACGGAGCTCGAGCTGTTGGTCATGATCTCTCTGACCAACCACGCCTGAAAAGGCGAGACGATCCTCTCATCTCGAGTGTCCACCATNCGTCAGAACGTTGACGGAGCTCGAGCTGTTGGTCATGATCTCTCTGACCAACCACGCCTGAAAAGGCGAGACGATCCTCTCATCTCGAGTGTCCACCATGATAATGGACGTCTTCCTTTTATCATCTTCACACTCGGCGATCGACTCCAAGAAGTGAGGGAGACGAACGTCGTACGGGTTGTGAGCGGCCTGAGGGAACTGCCCTCCACCCCCGCGGCGACGAGCGTCATCGCGATGGCGATTGCCATCATAGCCGCCACCATAGCCACCGCCTTGGCCACGATCACGGCGGCGACCGCTATCACCACCTTGGTCGGCCTGAGCAGGCGTGTTCCAGTCCTGTTGACCCCAAGAGGCCATTGCTCGAACTTCCCCAGGCCTAGAACTTCACCTGTCGCCACAAAAAGATCCTTCACGGATCGAAGCGATCGCCTCGACCCAAAATGGCGACAGCGATCACCTTTCAGAGAGACAGAGAGACAGAGAGACAGAGAGACAGAGAGACAGAGAGACAAAGAGACAGAGAGACATAGAGACAGAGAGCCAGAGAGGCAGAGAGACAGAGAGACAGAGAGACAGAGAGACAGAGAGACAGAGAGACAGAGAGACAGAGAGACAGAGAGACAGAGAGACAGAGAGACAGAGACAGACACACAGACACACAGACACACAGACAGACAGACAGACAGACAGGCAGGCAGGCAGGCAGGCAGGCAGGCAGACAGACAGAGAGAGAGAGAGAGAGACACGGACGGACGGACGGACGGACGCACCGAACAGAACAGACAGACAGACACACAGACCGACAGAGAGCAACAGAGAGCGACAGAGAGAGGTAAAGAAAAACACAAAAAGAGAGAGGGGAGGGGAAGGAAGAGCGAACGGAGGGAAGGAGGACGGGGGAGGAAAGGGAGGGACGGACGTGGACGAAGGGAAATGGTAAGAAGGGAAAGGGAAAGGAAAGGTCCAACCCGAAGTGTCCTCGTAGGCTGGCATGCATGGCTTCCTGGGCTTGTCGACACAAGACCAAGAAGCCGCGACATCATCTGTTGATTTTAGAAGCTTGCCCAGGCACGCATACCATCGGTCGAAGAGCTCCTGGGAAGCAGAGCCGGGGAAGCGGCACGGCCCATCGGGGGCCACTTGCTGACGAAAGCGTAGGCCCCCAATGATCCGATTGTAGTGCCTGGGCCCGGGAAAGAAAGTTTCAGAAACTGGTAAAGCCGAAACCTTCGCCGCCTGTATCAGCTTCTTGCGAGTCCTCGACTAACTCCTCGTCTTAGCTCATATGAATGGAAAGTGCATTCGGGCCCCGGGACGAGACTTGTGCCACCAAAGAACAGATAATCACCAGTGACAGGGGCGCGGTACCTCCACGAAACATGCACCGAAGCATGGTGATGCATGGTTTCTACTGGGCCCAATGAGGTCATCGAGCCTGTTCTCGAAATCCCATGCATTCGGCGCTTGCATGGAATCGGCGTCACTGAGACCAAACACACTGGTGACCTCGTTTTTTCATGAGATGTGACTCTCCGCATCCAAATATTCACATACACAGATATTCACTACTGTCGCCACGGGGCATCGGGGACTCGGCGCTCCGAATAAACCCAGCCCCGAGGGAGCACCAGGGGCACCAAGCCCAAACGAAGCCACGACCAAAAGTCGCCGAAGGAGTGCACGTCCACAAGGGTCTTGTGCCCTGGACCACATGGCACAGCCACAGGCTGGGCAAGCGCTCTCTCTCTCTTACCTGTAGTAGAGTGGTAAGCGGCCGAACCGAAAATAAACGCGACTCTTGCATCTGATGTGCCCATATACTCGTTGAAAGCCTTGTCTGAAATCAAGCACAATGTCACTTTGGGTTCTGCAGCAGCAACAAGTGTCATCTCTTGGCTTGTGAGTCAAAGCGACAAAGTTGGCATTTTGCATAATGTCTTGCTCAATCGCCTGCTCGACAGACAGGACCACATGCTGGTTCAGCGCCAGAACCTTGCAAGCAACTTGCCACCACACGATCTTCGACTCGTAGACAGTCTGATTTTTGCCCAGCTCGCAGCCAGGAAGCCGCCATCAAGGTGAATGAAATCACCACCCTTACTTGCACTGCACTCTCGGGAGCCTTCGGTTTCCGAATTGAAGCTGAGCTTCAGAATCATGAAAGGCAGCTCCATGCAGGCTTGCTCGTCGTCGAGCTCTTGCCTGGTGCAAGAAGGATTCGCTTCGCCATCTGAATCCCCTGAAGCCCCCAAGACTCCCAGAAGCCGCCTTATCCAGGAAAGGTAGATGCTCTGCGGCACAGAAAATTGCGTTTGCTCTGTGGCCTCTTGCGCCTTGCGTGCTTCCCAGCGATCCAAATCGTCCTCCATGGCGATCACCCATCACTGCCTATAAATCTGAGTCTTCTGGGTCTCGAGAGCCATAGAGAAGGAAGAAGAATTTCCGCTCTATCATGCGTTATGGCGATAACATCACGGCTGGAACGAGTACCACCCTGCACCAAGGTCAGTGCATTTCGCCGTTCCCCCACATCATGTCCTGCACCTGCTGTCAAAGCCACGTGAAGTCTGTCCATGTCTCGCCACCTTCAGGGCCCGACCCATTCTCCACAGTATCGCCTTCCGTTTGACCACCGCCTCTGAAAGCATCTTGGCCCACAGCTTCACAAACGTAGCTGAGGCAAAGGCTTTTCACCTTGGCCCCACATCAAACCTTCGCGGAACTCGCCAGCATACTCGGTGCCATCCTGGGCGTGGCCACTTTCACGGACTTGTCCCGTGCATGCCTCTAGCTTGGCACCAAGCACTCCAAGTGTAGAGGCCATCGCCGTGGCAACGGCCGTTAAGCCAAGTCCCATCTTAGATAGCAGATTTTCTCAAGGACAGAGTCGTGCGTTGCATGCGGGTGGGGGTCAGGTATCTTCAGCCACGGAGCTGTACGTATTGTGATTGGGAAAAACCTCGCAGAGGTTTGTGATGGTGTAAACCAGGCCTACACCCCCACAGCCGTAGCATCGCCCATCGAACGCCCATCGAAGCCCCCCGGGCCTTCAACTCATGCACCAGTCGCTCGGAAGCGCTTCCTCGAAGGGAGCCTGGCAGATCTGATACAGTGAGGTTCCCAGGACGACGGCTGAAGCGGCCGTTTTGGCACACATCAAGATATGCCGTGTCGCAACATCTGGCTCTAATGGAAGAGGTGTGAAACGTTTCTATTCGGCATTTGCTGCTTCGGACTCGGTCGGCTGCTCCTGCCGTTTGGCATGATTCCAAACCAAAGGCACTGGCTGCCCAACGCCTGTCCTCTAAATCCAGAGCACGAACACGAAGGCCCGCCAACAGACGTCTCAGGTTCTCCAGCACTTTGGCCGCCTGGTCAAGCAAATCAATAGTGCTCCTGACAGCGAAAGAAGCCATCTGCAAGCCTCAGCCTTCTCGAGCACGCGCGGAATATTGCCAGCATCTGCTGGCGGTTTTGGAGGCCTACTTTCAAAGGCAATTTAAAATTATGTGTGCATAAAAGCGAATGCAAACCATGCATGGTATGCCTTGCAGGGCCCAAAAACTGTCTGCAACAACCAGATCGGTCGTATCCAGTAGGTGCCTTAGCCAACTGACGGCATCCGTTGCCCCTGAGCGCCAGTTGCCACTCCCGTCTTCCTTCCACTTTCTTGCTGTTGTTCGGCAGCAAAGAGGAACGAAAGCACGTGCTGTTACACAAAACGAACCTTCCGCAGAACAGCAAGCCTCGAAGCGGTCGAAACAAACCAACAAACCAACAAACATGTAATTGATTTTCTCGGCAGGTGCTTGCTTCGCGTTAACCACAATCAAGCGTTAGGTGAAACCTGACATGTCAAAGTGGTCATATCCTAGCCATCATAAACTTGGTTGGGATCACGAGGGATCGCTAACGTCTATCCCTGACAGGAGAATCTTTTCTGGATTGCCCCCATGCCGCCGACCCAACTCATCCACTCTGGTTCGCTCGCATCATTGGACTCCGGGTGCTGGTTCTTGCTGCATCCTTCGCCCTTTCAAGTTGGTCTTGAGCCATCTGGGCCCGTGGACTATCAGTATCACCTGTCTAGCTCTGCTGCCTCGGCAGTTTATGGCTGCTTTGTGGCTACGAAAACACGTCAAAGTGCTATAAACATCGTGGTTGTGCGCGTCTTACAGATGCGACGGTGTGAAGCTTCTTTTGTGAAAAATCGCGTCGTGAGCATTTTGCACTTTCCGTTGACAAGGAACACAACCGAAGAACAAAACACGAGAAACGAATGGAACACTTTTAAAGCAAAAAAATCATGAGCATCAGCTGGGGTCCTTGGCGACCCCCAGCCACCTGCGACTTCTCAGGGAGCTCGTTTTTTTGCGCCTGTCCCGATGCCCAACCTTGTCGCACCCAGATCAAGCCGAAGCGAAAGGAAAGAAAACAACGTAGTGAATGGTTGGTGTGTCGGCTAAACCAACACACGCATGCATTTCCTTGTCGCTTGTTTTCATTAACTTTTACACGTGGACTCTCACGAATGCCAGCAGCGAAGACACAGATCGCAAACCGAGAAGGACTCGTGCCCTCTATCGCCGCTTGGTTTCATTATCTTAGAAGCACACCGTTCGAGGTCATCGATAAACATCTCCACACCGCAGGACCCTTGCCCCAGCACTTCGTGCAAAACTTACATACTCCGCCACCTGCATCCCTCTGCAGCCGTTCAACGATCCTGACTTGGCCTTGGGCTTCTCCCAGCTTGTGCTGTTTTTACTTTTTGTGCCATCCCTCTTCTGTGCTCACGGAACCGTTACCACCGTTTCAGCAGCAGTGCCTTCCACCTCGCCCCGGCACTTTGTGCGCACTCTGCCACCCACCCGCTCCTGCAAACCCAAACACCCACACACTCAACAATGCAAGACACCAAGCCTCAAAAGCCTACCCGCTCCGCTGAACCCTAGCTAAAGACCCAGGGGCAGATTCAAGTCCCGGCATCCTTAACACAGAGACCGCCAAGCATACAAATCCCAGTCTATACTCGCCAACCCCCAAAGCCCGAAAGCTTTTCTGAGCCACCAAAAGAGCCCAATGCCCAAGACCGACGAAACGACACTGTTTGCCTGCAGATAAGCGCGCTTACGCAAAATCGCTGTACTTCCTGCAGTGCTATCACTTCCATAGGCCTCCCCACTTGCGGTCGTTTACGTCTGACCCCCCCCGTCCCTCGCCTAACCCTCAATGCGACTCAACCGTGCCTACCTCTTTCAACTTGCTGACCCCTCCTCACAGTACGAACGAATCCCATGTTCTTCTTTTGTCGTTCCAGCAATTACACGGCATGCATCATCAGTGTTTGGTTTTTCGCGAAATGTCCTAGTTAGCGCCCCGACCCGATTCAATTTATCCGCGAACAAATTTGGGGAGCGACAGCTCATTCGCCGCAGGCGCTGGATTTCTAGCAAGAACAACGTGACCGAGGCGTCGCAGCACTTTACTTTACACCTCAAGCACCAAGCCCCCTGCTGTGTGGCTCAGAACATTCCTGCGGCTGTAGCTGGTTCCAAAAACGAGGCACCGAGCACTCTTGCCGAACTTACACCAACGGATCTTGTGCAAAGGCCTGATTAGCGGGATCGTAAAGAAAAAGAAGGGCATGGACAAGTAGCCGTGCACCATTTGGATAGCAAAGAACGCCTTGGCTGTGATATGTGAACGCATGCGTTCCGCCAATGTCGTGTGAGGAACAGCAGAGCAGATTTCGCCACTTGTCCGAGCTGCATGCTTGACCATCCAGTCGTCGAGCAACCATTCTCGCAGCTGTAGCACGTAAACCAGTGCCCCAGCACAGACGACGAAGGTCAAGAGGTCATACCACAGAAGATAAACTTGGAGAGCACTCATGTAGGACAACAATGTCGCTGAAATCAGCTTACAGTCTCTTGCCGGACTTTTTCGCTTGAAACGGATATGACCAGGAAATGTAAGGGCCCTAATGTCGGTCAAGCGACTTATGTATCCACCCCGTTGCTTTGAACGGTGCGGAAGAGGTTCATCCTGGGCCACGCAATTGCAAAACTCCTCCTGATGTTTTCATGTATGCTCCTCTACTCAATCGGCAGAGGGAAGACTCGAGCAAAGCACCCAGCAAATTGCTTAAGCATGTAGAAGGATGCAAAAGGCATTTAGCTCAAGCCCGGGCAATCGAAATACGAAAAGGCAAGGAAAGCTTCAACAGGCGCACACCTCCTGGATAACGCGTCCAGTTCCAGCCGGGGAGGACCGATGCTTCAATGCAGCTCGTCTTCTAAGGATGTTCCCCACCCACTGCAGATCAGGAACCAGATGGCCAGTCAGCGTTGATCGCCCTTTCCTTGAAGAGAAAGGTAGGAGCACAAAGGCCGTCCTCAGCATGTGAAGCTGATGTCCTGGCTTGGTCTGCTGAACTAGGCCTCGACATCTTCCAAGTGCAGACAAGTTCCAAACCAAAACTACTTGGAGCAAATATCCAACCTGCAAAAGTCTGTTGAGGGCCATCGCTTCGCGTACTAGCAGGCAAAGGCTTGGTGGCCCTGAGTCTTGCACCAAGACAATCAAGGTCGGAGCGACGGAGCCAGGTCCGTTTGTAGCACAGAAATCCTCCTCTTGCCCGGGTGCGGTGACGCAATTCAGGTACAAAAAGTAGCCTTAAAGTTCGGGGCCACGGCACACATGGGGCTGTAGCTGCAGGCTCGGAGACTCTGGACAACCGAGCGAGCTGCCCATCAAGCTGCGCACAAGGCCCTGTGTGAGGTACTGGAAGCCCTGGAAAAGCCATCTCCAGCAGACCCAAAACAATCTTCGGGAGACACAGATTCGCCGAAGCGGAACATGACAAGCCAGTCCTTGAACTCAAGTATGAAGGAAACGAGCTGGAACTCATCGGTTTTGTCGACAATGAGGAAGATCAACAAGAATATCTGAGCACAATGCCGCAGAATTTGGAAATGGTTCAACATTTCAGTCCCAAGCTTGAGGCAAATCTCAGCTGAGACACACCTGGGCTGATGCCATAAACAGGCAGAAGGCCGACAATCGTGAAGAGTATCCTTAGTCTGCTGCAGGAAGCGAGATGATCAATTTCGTTCCTATTTGCATCTGAGATTCCACACTGGATCTCGTAGTCGTCCCCAGAATCCTGTGCAGTCATTACTTCACTATGGTCAGGACCCACTCACGTCTCGAGTGTGTCGACGCCTCGGTCGAAAGGATAAAGATGGTATCTGAGAAAAGCACAACAAATGCAGCCTTGTTCCTGCAACAATGGAGATGTTTCTCAAGACCAACAAGAGTGAGAGCCCATCAACTGCCTTTGGCTGGTCCGCTGCCTTGCCATCCACGGTCCTAGGGTTCACCCCAAGGATTGTGCTGAAAGTAAGCCACACCGCCCTGTTTTGGCTCACTTTAGTCACCGCCGATTTCGGTGCATTATCATAATCTTTACCCAGCCGCACGGCCAGTTCCCACATGATTTCCTGCCAAACAAGGCCAGCCGACTACCAGAGCTTCCCATAGCAGTCTCTGCCTGCCGCACGTCTGGCCAGACAGCATCAACTGCAGCATCCTGCAGCGGCGAAGAGCGAAGTCTCGCCCTTTGCAAGCCTAAGCGTCCTGGGCTCTCTGCACTCGAGATGGCATCTCAGGGTCTTCCAAGACCTTCCAGAGGGCACAGAAAGGGCGGCTCTTGGAGGCATGCCCTCCGAGCGGCCCGCTGTCTTGAGAATACCGGGGATCTTGTCCACGAGAAGAACTAGAAGTTTGTACAGCTTTCTCTTGAGGAAGCCCTGCGAAATGGCGAGCTTCGATGAGCTTCTCAGCCACGGAATCGAGGGGACAGCCACTGTCCTGGACAGCGGCTGTTCTACCTGGACTCCGCCTCCATGAGATCTGTGAACTGGTCCGCAACCTTCTCCATCCGCTGCTTTTGCTGCACCTTCGACCACCGACACTGATAGCAGAAGCACGGCTTGGTGCCTTGATGCAGGTCAGGCGGCAGCGTGGTCCCTGACACCTTTGGCTCCCATGGCTCTCTGAGCAACTACGCGTGGATACGCGTGGTCAACGCAACACGACGCAGTGTTTACCATAGCCTTCGACAGCACTGGCAACTTGCGAAGATGCATGTCCGGCGACACCTGAACCGGCGTATTCAAAGCGCAAACCTTTGTTCTGGCATGTCATTTGGAATACTAATTCCAGCTTCAGGCCTGCCACCTGATTTGTCACTTCACCAGCTGCATCTCTAACTCGCTGGCCCTCGGCTGAATTTTAGCCCTGCTGCACATTGCACTACGCTTACTTCGTCCGTTCGGGTTCTTGCGCAGAAGCGGGGGCGAACGCCCATTACGGCTTGTGCTGCCCAGCCACCGCCTCAGAGATGGCTTCACCTGACATGGAAATAAGCGTACAGCGGAAGCTGGCATCCCGCGTTAGCCCCCTCGCCCGCTAGCGACAATTAACATCAATTAACCGTAGAAAGCACAGAGCTCGAATGAATGTTTTTCCTTCTGGTTGATGTGTAGGGTGGTGGCAGTGTTGGGTGTTTGGTTATGCGGCGCTTCGGGGTTCCCCGGACATGTACGGAGGCAGCATGCCATTTAACCTCAACAAAATTCAACACATGACAGGCATATCAGAGACACTGTAGCAGCAATGAAAGCCAAATCATCTCGAGAACATCTGAGAGAGTTACAAGTAACTTTGTTGCTGCCCTAACTGGAAGAAAAGCTTCCAAACGACATGTGATGGAAAGTAGATGTGGCAAGATTCGCATGCCACCGAAAGAGGCGGGCGAAAGCCATGTGTTGCTGAGCAAGCATGAGTTAGGCAGTTAGGGCACAATTTCCAAGTCGATATGTCCTTCAACAAGCCGCCCCTTGCTCCACCTACCGTTTCCAGCAGGCTACAGCATCTTCAATCACTCCAGTTGCAGGCACGTCGAGTCCAAAGCAGGATGAAACCAAAACGACAAACAGGGCGGCTGGATCATGGGTCTCACCATGTCTCACCTCAACATACTCCCTTTGTGGGCAAAGGCCCCCCTACATGGCTGGCACCTGCTCCTGCTGCAAGCTGCGTTACACCAGGTGCTGCTGGTGCCACCTGGCACTGCATGAAAAAGCTCGTTCTAAAGCCCTACATGTAACAATCCGAGATGCCTCTCTCCTTTGCGCATGCACCCACCGTAACATAACGACTGCAATGAAATTGAGAACAGCGCCGCCTGCGCTGCGCGTTCCTGCACAACAGCTTGCATCGTCTTGCATCTTCTTGCATCCTCGCACCATCGCTCGCGGCTTTAGAACTACAGTCCTTCACCACGAAAACAGCGCTGGTCGCAGCAGAAGCCGCCGACGCCACAGCAGACGCAGCCTCGGAGGCCTTGCAGGCTTGCTAGTGTGACGCTAGGGTAGTCGCTGGTCTGGACAGTAAGACTCAGTACTAGTGCCGCTAGTCAGACATCTAACTGAGCTCGTGGCCGAGCCAAGAATACTCATTGACAGACGCAGATCGAGTCTAGCCAGAGCTGGGTTTTGTCACCTGGCGAACCTCGAATCTCAAGTCTACACCATCACCTCTCGAGGCATCCTGAGGCGAAGGCCGTGCAGGGCAGTGCAGGTCGCACAGCAGCGCTGGAGAGCAGGTGGCTCAGGCATCTACAGTGGCTATGTACACTAAGCCAGCGATGGCCTTAGAAGCTGCACTGAAGCCATGCAGAGACCGCGGACACGAAGAACAGTCCCAGCCCCTGCTTCTGCCACACTGCAGTAGGATGGCCTCGTGAATCTCGGTGATAATTCCAGTGAGTCTTTCCTGTAAGCCGCAACGTAGTCCTCCGACACACATGCAACGTGCATACGGAACCTCCTGCACGAGCCGCACCACCCTCAGTGCTACAAGGATCTATATGGCAGCACTTCCCCTCGCACAAATGACCACACCTGCTTTCGTCTGCAGACATTTTCACCACTTGGTACCAAGCCAGCTTGCCAGAGGCAGTGTCAGCGTGGCCCCCTAAGCGGCAGCCAGTTTTCCACCTAGTCGCTCGTGCTGCAACTCTGCACCTGCGACCGCCGTCACCGTCAAGCACCTCGCAATACGAATGGACACGGGCTTCAATCGAAGGTCTTGAAACGCGTGTAAGTCTTCCACGGGCTGAAGTCGCCGTAATTCACGGGTCGAGCCCTCAGACACCGACCGAAAGCACAAGCATCACATCTCAAGATGCATCAGCACAACACACGCATGCACACCCCCTTTTTTCAATCCATGCTGTCCAAGCCCAAGCTTGTTTGCACTGCCGTGCACGGCGCGAGCCCGCAAATCGCCTGCCATCGTGCGGATCGCCCAGAGCTTCGGATGCTCTTTTTCTCTCTTCTGGCCTGTAAGGCCATGGCGTTGTAGTGAATAGCATTTGGTGCTGCGGACGGCCTGGTGGTTTCAAACTCAGCAATTCACAGAGAGCATCAACCTAAGCTTTGCATGGCTTCGCTTGCAACGACGCCTGGCTTCCACCAGTACTCGCAGCTGCTGCAGGGCGGATATTGTCGGTTGTCGGAGAGCCTCGATACATGAACCGGCATAGCCGGGTTCATCAAGATGCTTCCAGACCCTTCGTTCGAAGCCTCTGGCCACTCTGTCGATTTGTGAGCGAAAGCCCACAACAAGCGAAATCCATGCTGCAGCAGCAACACCTCAGCTACCGGAGGAAAGGATGGATGCGCATGCAGAAGGAGTGCTTGAAGAGCTCTGGCAGCAAATTCAAACACACTGAAAATGGTGCGCTCGATGCACTGCATTGTCTTGCAGCACGAGTCGGCACCCAAGATGTTTGCATCCATCTTGAGGTCGTCAAGAATGGGTGGTGTCGACTGAGAACTTAGAGCTGCTGCAGGGTTTATCCGAAGAGAGCATTCCGCACTGTACGGTGGCAGTGGGGCAGTGGTGAGAACAAGCTTGACTGGCTTGACTCAGCTTGACTAGAAGACCAGCAACCAGCACCTCGACCCCGAATGACAAAAGCTGATCTTCAAAAGAACAAGTCCGTCCGGAAGCCGAAGAAGAACAAGCCTTCCAAATCCTAACCGGGAATTCGCGCACGAACTGGAGCAGAAGCACGGTGCAGCTTCAGCAGCTCACAGGGTCCAACTGTCTGTCTTAGTCTTCTGTCGCCCTTGCAGGCCGGCAGCATCGTCCAAGCGAAAGGCCATGATCTTCAGCAGCTGTGGGACAATGCTAATCAACGGCTTGGCAGCCTGGCAGGACCAGGTTTGTCTGAAAGCCTTGGCTGAAGCCAATTCTCTTCAGCACGCAGCTTAAGATGCGTGGCGAAGCCTGTGCCTGTTCAGGGTCGGGCTTGCTAGTTTCTGTTGCCACGGCCATTTCTACGAGTACCAAAGGTAAGTCAGAGCCTTCGTTTTGAACTAACCTTTTGATGACAAGAGTCTCTGCTCGGGTTTTGATGGTCATGATCTGATTCAGGCACATCTTGCAAGAGGCTTGGTCACCACATTTGGACAGAAGACCTCCCCAAGGGATATTGACGTGAAACAAGCAAACACTCCTACCAAGCATATGCTCATCACCTTGCTTCCGTCTTGATGTGATACTAGCAGAATCAACGAGAACATCGCGACGTCGGTAGTGGGTAAACTAGTAAAAGCAAATGCGAGATGGTGCTGAGGGGTGCTGAGCAAGTCTGACGCTGGGGTGGAAGGTTGCGGGGACGGGGCGAGTGAGAAAATGCACGGGCTCGCTTCTTTGCACTTAACGTACTTGAAGGCCTCCTTGTCAGGAACACGTTGCAACCACAGCGCAGCGACATCCTAGGCTGTATATGGGCTTGAACGCTGTGCAACGCTACATAGTGGGCAAAAACTGAGATGGCGGCACACACAAACCCCAGAGTCGTGGAGCACCCTGGGTCGCCTTGGGTGTATGTTGCACGCTTACGCGATCGCGTTCCGTGCTCACGCCGAGACCCAGGCTGCAACCTGCTTGCTGGACGGCCCATTTGACTGCTGCGGCCAAGAGGTTGGCATCCAGTGCCTCTCCCCAGAGACGCGAGGACCTTCCGACAGAGCAGAGAGCAGAGAGCAGAGCAGTCGTTTTCAAGCTCTTGGCCTCGGCTCGGTGTACAAAGTCTCCTCAGCTTCGGCAAGAATGCATGGCAGACTGCAGAAAGTCTTTGCCGTCTGCAAGAAAGCTTCAGCCAACAGTCGGAAGATACCTCCTGCTGCATCCGGGTTATCCTGACCATGCTCCCGGGCCAGCTGGCACAGAAGCTGATGTCCATTCAGATCCACAATCCTCAGGCAACCTGAGACAGGTCAAACGGATGTCTTGGTCGTTACGGCAGGATGCATCCAGACAGACGTCCCTGCGGAACACATTACACGGACAAGGGCGAAACTCTCGTAGTCATCGGCCATGTACCACAAGGCTTCCACTGTACGAACTAGGAGAGGCCCTCCACCTCAGCATGCGTTCCACTGTAGGCTCCCCAAACGCGCGGACGCGCGTTCTCTGGCGTTCTGGAAAAGCACACCGCAACGGAACAAACCAAGCACCACTTGGAGCATGAGTAAATGCCACTGCACGTTCCGCGGAACGTGCAGCTCTTACTCTTGGGTGAGACTCTGTACCAAGCAGTTCTGCGGCTTCTGTGCCAACTGCTCGCTGTGGCAGAAAGCAAGCAAGTGCTAGACTTATGCAAGCAATAGAGTAAAACTCATCAACGCGCAAAGCTCGCACACATTGCTCATGTCCTTCACAGAGGAGTCGACGCACGAGCAAAGGCTTCGTGAAACCTCCGGAAGCTCGATCAAAGCGCCTCGAGTCAAAGACGGCTTCGCAGAGCAAAGACAAAACTACGAGTACTTTCAATCACTGCGAAAGGAATAGATGGCTCAGCAAGAAACCGGCCTCCACGGCACCGCAGTGATTCCTCCTTCGTGGGCTCACCATATCTCACCATCCCGCGGAGCAAGAAAAGAACACAGCCAAAAGCGCTGACAGGCTAATCGAACGAGGCCGGTGAAAACACGTCAATGAAGACGGTGGCTCGTCCTGGTTACTGTGGACTTCGATCTCGAAGGTGTCACCCTTCACCGTGGTTGAAGTCTCTGCCTCAGCGTAGAGTTCGCTCCAAGCGCGCATTTCGGAAAACTTCGAACACAGAACATGCACGGCATTTCACCAGTGCTTACCGACAACAGATGCACCGCCCGCTGTCATTTATGTGTCCGCTGCTTCAGTCACTGTTCTGCCTGTTGAAGGAAAGACATTGGACATGAGTGCTAACTAGGAGGCTCGGCTCAATCTGCGACTGCGACTAGCATTATCTCTGGACATGCCTCACGATACTCCCGATCAAACAAACAGGTTCTCGACGCGTAAAAAATCAGACTTTATCATCCAAACGGAAAGCACCCAGCTTATACCAGCTAATCAGCTGATACCGGGCTGAGGAGCACATGTTGCGGGACCTCTGGAAGGAGAAGGCATTGCCAGCGAGCTCGAAGCTACCTCTGCCATCATAGAAAGCGTCACAACCTCTAACTAACATCTCTATGAATTAGTCTCAACAGACCCTGAGGAATGAACAAACTTGATAAGAGGCCGCGAAAGGCTAGGGCCAAAAAAGGAACCAGAGTCGATAGAGCACGGGCAGCGTGGATGCAAATATATACATACATACATACATACATACATGCATATATGCACATATACATATACATGTACATATACATATACGTATACGTATACGTATACGTATACATATACATATACATATACATATACATATACATATACATATACATATACATATACATATACATACGTATATATATATATATACAGAAAATAAGACTATATATATATATATTTGCATGTGTGTATACAGACCTACATATAAATATAAGTATACATATGTGCATTTATATATATATATATTGCCATGAAGCTTCAACACTGAAAGATGATAGCGTATTCTGCTTCACACTGGCCCTGGCTGCTTAGCCAAGTACTGAGGCATCAGACTTGTAAAAGCAATGCGCGAGTTGCCAGCCGAAACAGATAGACCTTCAGGTGAAGGCGGGGGGGGAGGAGGGGGAGGCGCCCCCCCCCCCGCCCCCCAACCTTGTTCGATTGCACCTTGTGGTGGGGGTCCTTAGTGGCTCTGAATCAATAATCGTTTGCACGGTGGCGTGGGCCTCCCCCCCCTCCCCCTTTAAGTAGTGAGAAGGGGCAAGACCGGGCACCGGACACGATTAGATTAACTGATTAACCTAGTTCCCCACTAACTAAGTCATTGGTAAGCGACAATTCCCGCAAGCTCCACAGAGCTAGCTTTCGTGACCTACCAAAAACGTGGTAACAGTGTCTGTACGCGGCTATGCGTTTTCCCACATTTCAGAACGAGGAGTTCTACATGGATTCGTGCGAAACCACAGCGAGAGCATAAATTCAGTAAAAAAAGCTGACCGAGCAGGTGCGCGAAACACTAGTCACACTAGAGGCTGAAGTAGACTCTTCGCCTGGGCTTTGAACTCCTTTTTCACGAGGAAGAGGCTGCAGAACAAAAGTTTATTATGTGAGATAGAGTCAAAAGCAGTCCTGAGTTGCCAAACCTGCCTTACTTAGGCAGGGTCAAGGATTTAAGCTTGAGGCAAGAGCTGAAGCGCCACAGCCACGCCTTATACCGCCTTCACTAGTTGTCCCAATGTGCACAAACAACAGGCTCGCACGTCCTGTGGCTTTTTCCCAGGGGACATGCCAGGAGCCCACGAGCAGTTGAGCAGTTGTATGCAGTCATGTTGATATTTGTCATTAGCCCCCCCACCACCGCCACCCCACCCCCCCAGACATACTCGGAAATTTGACTAAACGCACAACAACCAAGGACAACGCCAGGGAAAATACTGCGCGAAGGCCTTGTAGAAGTGTTGGAGAAGTGGAAAAGAAGGGGGCCCGGAGTCGAGCAGACAAACGGGGCACAAGGGAAAGACATTCTTTTAGAGGCAGGAACTCGGGAGAGGTGATGAGAGGTACCTCAAGGTCAACATGGAAGCTTATATGCCACTGTTTGAATTTTTTATGCCGCTATTAACCCCCCCCCCGCCCCCCACCCCTCCGAAACCCTGAAATCCGCAAAAAGACATAGGCGCGTACAGGCATCGTCACCAAAAACATGCCCTGACAACGCGTCGTGTTGGACAACCGACTTGCCATAGCTCTCCTGTCACGAGCTTCTCTTCCGCTAACACAAGGGCATGGCAGGGCAGAAAATACAAAGATATGGCGCAATAAATGACATGGGGGGAAGAAGACACTTCGTATATGATGCCTAAAGGCACGCCAGACCCGAACGAGCTGCAGCTTTATCTTCGACACAAGCCCAACGAACGAACTCGTGAGAGCAACGTTTGTCTTCACGGAGTTGCCTGACCGAGATTGCTGCAGATAGCTGTTCTGCGCCATTGCCTCGCAGGTCGCAAAATCAAAACTTCGCAATCCCACGAGCGAGGCACTGACAACACATTGGGAAGCATCATTCTGAAACAAGTTTGCCAGTTTGCCCATAAACAACAACCTGCCTCGTGCTGGCGGCCTCACGAACCTTTCCCAAGCCACGAATTTTGGGCCTGATGATGGTAGGACTGATAGGACTCCATCCACCGCAGTGTTCGCGCATCTGGATGCCCTTCCAGGACATCGGCATAGAATGGTGTACTCCTTGCATCTTGATCTCGGACATCACTGTAACAAAGTCCTCAGTGCCCTGCCACTCTGTTCGGGTGCATTCAATTTATCTATCTCAGCTCCTTTCGTCGACCGGCTCATAAGACTGAGGTCATGTCCTGGTCCATACCCCATTGGACTGCAAATCAGGCTCACCAAATTCGCTGCGAGAATCTGCAGCGCTTTATCAAAAGCGTTGCCAATAATGAGCATGATCTGCCAGCCGAAAACAGCCAACGCTGGTGCAAGGGAACGTCTGGAACGCAAAAGAAACTGCAGCACCAGTCATGCAGGATTGGATTGCATTAGTCTTCAGCACCGCGAAGACAACGTCCATTGACTTGACAGGAGAGTGTGACGTTTTTGAAGCGGGAATCTGCCGCCCCACCGCGCTTTGCGACACGACGTGACGCTACTGGAATGGATGAAGCGATGGAACGGAATAGCACGCTCCGGGACAGCTGCTCCCACATGTCGTCTGCTCTGCCACAAAGACGAAAGGAACCGGGCTTCTTGGGCCTCGCACAACCATGGCTTTGGCGCCAATCAACACCTAGTTTGCCTCGTACTCTGCTCTGCCTGAGCCCTGAGCCCTGAGCCAGCTGTGGATGTAATCAGTAATGATCACAAGTTTGCAGTCCTGCGATTTACGATATTCACGCCCGCCTTTCAAATAAAATGACGGCATCCTCCCCAAACCTCAAATGAACCTGCACCGAAAATCTGCGACCTCCTAACGGCAAGAAAATCAAGCAGCAAGCTTGGCGCTAGCTAGCGGTCTGGCTCGCAGTCATTATATCACAAGTGGAAGGAGGTGGCTTGCTCGTGCACACACAATGCCCGCACAGAGTTCACGTTTAGCCACCTAAACCAGCACTTCCGCGCTGTAGCAGCGATGATGGTGATGAAACTCCGAGAAAGGACGAACAATGCAAGACAAAGCCAACAGCAAGAAAGGCGTCGCCTTCGCATGTACGCAGCAGCCCAAGTGACACCTGCTCTTGCTCGTGCCCACATCGGCTGACGACAGAGCAGTCTCAGTCCGCCTCTACCGTGCCAGCAGCACAGGCACGCTCGGCTGCATCGTGCCCTCGGAAAACGCAGGTTCCCAGTTGCGGAGCAGAAAAGAATCGCGCATCATCGTGCGCCTCCGTCTTGCAAGGTCTCACAGAGGCGTTGCAAGGTAAGGAGCTGCTCGGAGCTGCTCGATGCTGTTCGACCTTGCGAATGCAAGCACAGAACCATGCGAGCTCTGCATGCTCCGCTCAACTCAGAGCTGGACTGAGGCAGTGAGCCATGTCCTGAAATTCGCCATGGCATCGTCCTAAGAGCCAGAAGCTTGGGCACGACTCAATCGTCCAATTCTCAGGCTTGAAACTTCACCGCTTGTCTGTCTTTTTTTGCAAGCCTGGTGCTAGGGCGCCACCCCCGCCTGCAGGGCCTTGAGCATTTGGTTCATTGCATCTCGAGGATTGTTTCCTGGATGAGTTGAACTTCAGGGTTGGCCCCGGTCCTGCATACGGGATGATGCCTCACTAACCCGGCATTCCTTTGCGACCCGCTACACTTGTCCTCCCTCAACAGTGGGCCTCGCTCCTCCTCTGTACTCCCGCAGCTAGCTCCGTATTCTACAAGCTCTTCCTTGCCGTGGCAACCCCTGCGCGCATTCGCACAAGCCCGAATGTCGAGAGGTCGCCATGACTGTCTTCGTCCGAGGAACCAGCACTCGAGGATCGTCCATTCACAGACACGAAGTCAACGCTCTGGCTCCATTCTGGCCGCGCCAGGGTCGGTGGAATCGAAGCAATCAGGCTGGCCTCCGGAGCACGACTCAGTCGGACAGCCGTGCCCACTCTTTCCCTGTAAAGCACTAGCTGCCTCCTGCTGCTTGTCTTCCTCCTCTCTCTTCGGAAGCGGGCCCATGACGGCACACCAACAACATGACTGCCAAACCGAGAATAGCAAACCGTCAGGATCGAGATGAGCAGAAATCGCTACAACGAAGCTGCACTGATCTGCACTGCAAGCAAAGCGAAGAGGATCAAAGCAAGCGCTCCTGGTTGGGTGCATGACAGCACTTCACATTCTGAGGCATGCACGTGGCTTTGATTTGTGCCTTCGTGTGTCTATGAGTGCTTCTGCCTCAAGCACTCCTACACTAACGGCAGCCACAATCGTTGTCTGAGCTTGGTTCTGCCAGCATTGAGGTCGCGCCGTCGTTAGGGGCGGTGAGCTTCAAGGTCTGCCCGCCCAAGGCTCGCGATCTTGAAACATGCGGACATGAAGTGCAGTCAAGTCAGGCCTTCTCTGATTGCCATCATGGCAAAAATGAGAGGGCACATTTCTTGAAGCAAACACGGCTTCCGTACATTGGCAGAAATTGACACCCGCACACACAAGGGAAGAATATACATATTTTTTGTGCATACTGACCTACCTCCCACTCCTCTGAAATTTTTTCCGACTGGCTGACGTCAGCGGGCAGGCAATCTGCGATTGTAGCCACATCAACAGTTCGAACCGTGTACCTGGGACTCAAGACAAGCATCAGCAAGCTGCATGCCGGCCAACTTGACAACCCGACAATTCATGCGGCCCCGGGCGGAGGCTGATTGTGTATGGAGGCTGATTGCCTCCTCCGTGCCGCTTGAAGGGTCGTACGCTTCCATTCCCTTAAACTTTTCACTGCACGAGTCATGGCAGATAGACCATTCCCTCAGCAGGAAAACGTGCAGCTAGCGTACGATACATTTACAAGAAGGCATGCATAGGGCGAGATAAGCAGGGTGCTTGGAAAAAACAATACGATAGCGCAACCCCCGGCAGGTTCGAGACTTCGAGGTTAGCAAACCAAACCGAATGTCGGCCGCCAGGAACAAGGCAGGCGGAAGACATGAAAACCGCGTTCAGATTCTGAAAGAACTGCCAGGGACGCAATGCACGAAATTCGCAAGAGAAGCTGCTGGGAATCCAGGATGTCCATACCACCAAAGCGCGACTCGTGGTGAGGGTCAGGTTGCATTGTCAGCACCTGAAGCATTCCATGTCATGGACCGCATGAACCTGGTAGCACAGACTAGACCTGCAGCACACAAATCCTGCCTGACTTTGCATCCCGAAAGTGTAAGGGTTGGTTTGTATTACCGCCTCCAGCTCAGCAATGCCTGCAGCATGGCATCAAAGGGCCGGGGGACAAGCACCCTCACTCATCCCCTCAAAACTCGCTAGCAACACCACAGACAAGCTCCCCACTACTTTGATTCAGCTTAGCTTGCTGCAGCTGAACCCTCACCAGTTTTGTACGCCATTCACCTCCTACCTTGCAAGGGCACTAGAACCAAAAAGTTCGTAACCGACGGATGCGATCTGAGCCACCATCCGTCGGTATCTCAGCATGGCACCAGCTTTCACTGTCGAAAGACAGCGCAGACGCAGCAGCACTTTCAGAAGGCTCTGGATCCGTTGGTACTTCCGTCCAACACGATGGAGCACTTGCTTCTCTTTGATCCCTGCAGGATGCAAGCACTTCTGGCCAGCACGGAGCAAGATCAGCTGCTCTTCGGCGATCCTCCGGATTGGCCTCCAAAAGCCCCGCCACCAGTTGCACAAGCGTCTCAGGGTGTTGGTTCGACTGTTGCCATAACAGGTCACGGTCATAATCTCCCTGCGATATTCGCAAGGAAAGCAGCGCGACATTGCTCTCGAACCGATGAAAAGGTCGCACTTGGCACATCATCTCGTAAATCACACACCCGAGTGCCCAAGAATCTGCCCTTTCGTCATAGACTTCGCCACGAAAAACTTCAGGAGATAGATAATGTGGCGTTCCGATAAAGGTTTCGGTTCCGGCAGTTGAAGCCTCCGATTCCAGGACCTACCGTGCAGGGAAAGACAACGTGGTCATGGTCAAGTTACTCATGCATGCAGCTGGCTGCGCATTCAAATTCTGCGTTTGTTTGGCAAGCTCCGGTGCGCAATATGACGAAATCGATCACGACAATCGGAACACTCAGCGCTGCCGAACACTTCAGATGCCCCAACGATGGCAATGGCAACGGCGACAAGCGACGCAACGATCGAAAGTGATGCGAACAGAATGCACCCAAAGCATCCCAGACATAGGGCCATGAGGAAGCAGACCGCGAAACGTGGATTCACACTGACGAATTCGGCAAAGAGCAAGAGCAGAGGCGAGAGAGAAGAAGAGTGAGGCATGTTGCACTGCTGAATGTACCATCAACTGACAACTGCAGCTTGCGCAAAAGAAAACTCTAATCTTGGCTCAGGGACCTTCTAATCTTGCTGGCTCAGGGACCCCAGCTTTTTTGCAGGTACAACAGGATGATCAGTCCTCTCTTCCCATGTCACTGGTAGCTTCGTTGGACACAGTCCCAGTGACATGCTGTGTCCCGCTGCACATGATGTTTTACTGACTTGCTGACAGTGGTTGGTGTTCAAATCAAGCATGGTCACGAAAGTGTTGTGTTAGCGAAAACCAAATTCAGGAGTGACCCTCTGCTCCCATGTGCTAGGGAGGTTCACTCACACACACACAGCCCCACGTTGGGTCGATCTTTGCCTTTTCTGCTGACAACCGTCGGTTAAGGTGCTGGCATCACTCTGTGACGCGATGGACATTCTGCTATGAGACGGAAGTGGCATCGACACCATAGTCCGGACCGTACCAAGATTTTGGCACATGCGCGGCGTGCTTTGTTGTACCTGATGACAGGATGGACTACATCGTAGTCGGGTATGGACTCAGTGGGCAATGGGTCAACTGATGGGGAGAGCGATCTGGGTGATGTCGTCTCCTTGCCGTTATGCTGGTGCTTGTTTGAGGTAGAGGATGAGGACGGCGGGATCTTCTTTTTCTTCTTTTTCTTTGGGGAGCGCTTCTCGGACTTCTCTTTGAAAGTCTTCTCCTTCTTCTTCTTCTTAACGGCTTTTTTGCGTGCTTTCTTGTCGCTGGTGTCGGTGTTCATGTCAGAGGAGGATCCTGGCTTGTTGTCGTCCTTGTTCAGGAATGCTTCAAATTCTTCAGATTGCCAAGAACTGACGTCATCGACACTGTTTGGTGTCGCCGCCGGCTCCATGATACAGTCCTGTTCTCAACTTGTGAAAAACAGCTGCCGGCAACATGAATGCGTCTGATGCCGAGAGCAACGTACACAAGCAGGCTGTTATGCGATGCACGACCACTCAGTTGAAATCACTCGCTCTGACTGATGCATGGTCAATAGTTGACACACCATCAGTTGTCAGAGATGCTGTGAGGAGCTGGCCAACAAGGTTGGCAAATCATGCAATGAATTTTGAGCTCGCGATAGTGATCTATGGTGTGCGAGATCGCTTGCGTTTTGTCGTCGGGGAAGACACCAGGTTGCTGGTGTCCGGTGACGATGAGGCCGCCGCCGATGTCGTGGATGTCTGGGTCTGGTTGGGATCGTTGCAGCGGGCTAACCAGTCTCTGGTGGCACGGAAATATGATTTCCACCACACTTGGCCGCCTGTCTGCCAATGCCAGCGCCATTCCGAGGCTCGCGGTGAATGGGATCGTGCATCGCGTGGCATACTGGTTACACTGGAAGCTTACACAAAATTGCTGCGGCAGTCTCAATTGATGTGCTGATAATGCTTGTATCGTGAACTGCATCTGTTTTCAACAAAGCTCATTCACTGTACATGTTGGTCTTCTACGTCTGGAGGAGAGCCTCCAATCGAGTAAGCCGCTCCTTGAGCGTCGCCAACCTGTTGGTCTGTTCAATGTATTCCGCTAGCTGTGCGCAGAAAGCCCATTTGCTAAATGTGCTGATCTCACCTTCTGTATCCGATGAATGCGCACGACCTTCATTGAGAACTTCAAGAAGGGCTTGAGGTAGAGCCTCACGTCGAGCATCAGCCGCTGCCGTCGGAAGGGGATGCTGTCCGTCATTGGGAGGTGCGTCCACGCTATTGCCGAAAGTTCACAATGATACTGGGCAACAGCACGGATTGCGAGCAAAAACTGCAAGTCAGAATGGCATGTAGTAGTGTATTGTTGCACAGAAATATTATTCACCTACTGTGAGTGCCGCTGGCAGGTTGTCGGTACGCTCCTTTTTGCTGTGCCGAATGCCTGTATCGCTGCTATGAGTCCTTAAGACCAATCAGGAGTACCCTGTCGCAACAAGCTTTCTAAGATGTCAAGCTGTTGCTTGCAACTCGCGATCATCGCTGTCATGGCTTCGTGCTGTGTCGTTAAGACTGTAGCAGTCTTCTGTAGAAGGCTTTCTAATTTTTTCGTGAGACTCAATCATGGCCTTGCGCAAGCTGTCTACCAGGGCGATGACATCCTGGAGCTTGTTGGGTTGCTCTGTGATGACCGCCGCTGGCGGCGGAAATGGCATAGCTGGTGCCGGCACTGCTCCCGACTCTGGCTGGTGAGGATCTTCTCCTTGATCTTCTTCTTGAGCTGCTTCAAAAGACTCGGTCGGTGGCGATCCTGAGGATCTGCTTCCTCAACTCCGGTCGCGAGGATTGCGACGGCTCCTGTGTGCATTGAGGTGAGGGTGTGCCGGAGGTATGTTAGTTCCTGGGACGGCGGTCTTTCCGGAAGGGCTTGTGCTGCGGGCGAGTGTTCAACGCCTTGTGCGAGGGCTGTAGTTTTCCACTCACGGCACTTTTGTACATCGTAGCTACGTTTGCTCAACAGAAATGGCTGCGGTGACAACTTGACAACGGTGGTTGATACTGAATGCATTGGGCTCGTGTAGTCACTGGTAGTGTTGTTCTCACTGCACGCAAAGCTGTGCTTTTAACCGCACAATTGCATGTCTGTATAGCCAGCGTCAGCGCAGATGTCGCGCATGGCTCGGATGGTAACATGTGCTCTCTGGTGTGGTGCTGTGACTCGCTGTGTGAGTCGGATTCTGGCTTGGTAGGTGCTGCGTGGAGTTTGTTTTGTGGTGGCGGACCACGGATGCAGAATGTCCGCCCTGTGTACATTGCATTGTGGTGTGAGGCTGCGTCGTTGTGGGTCTATGGAAAATTCAAGGAAAATGTTCGCCGGTTCAGTTTCAAGCTGTACCGGTGGCTTGTAAAATGACGCATCTGTGAGATGCTGAAAAGGTGGAAGTGCGAGGAGATGCTTTGGTAAGAGTAAGACTCTGTTGTCAACGTATCTGGTTGTGAAATACAGTGCACGCTCGTGATGCGTGCGGCGGTGGAAGTATTTGTGATTGAAGAAAAAGTGGTTGTACGTGTGGTGCCAGCATTGTTCTTCAACTGCAACAACTAGGTTGCAAAGGGCCGGGCTGCATGGTGATCCCATGGGGCCCCTCGGAATTGTTGAATGAGGGTGTCGCCAACCGTGAAATAGTTGAGCATCAAAACTGCTGTGATCAAAAAGTGGGATGTGCTTCAAATGGATCCCAAGCTTGTTGCCTGAGGATGCTTCTTGTTGTTTTTGCCGGCTTTTCCACGATGGACTCTGTGTGTTGGATCCCTTTGGGAGTGATCAATGTAGAAAATAGGGGAATGTGCCAAGTTCTTGTCTCGGTACTGCTATTCTATAAGCAGATAAGAAGCGGTCTTTGTCGACCAACGTGAAGAATCCTGCCAGGTCCTGGTTGAAAAGAAAGTATTCTGTGTCATCCTTTGCCTTTGCGCGTCCCTGTAAGAACGCAGCTGTTTGTGTGAGTTGTGCAATGCCGTCCGCTTGATGAAACGAATCTGGGCATGCTTGTTGGGTCATGAGTTGCAGCACATCTGCTAGTGCTTCTCAGAGTTTTCGGCCCATCGTGTCGAGGAATGCCACGATTGGCCTTCCCTTTCCAAACTGGGTTTGGCTTGATGGTGCTGAATCATGGTGTTTTCTGTGGCTTCAAGTTCATGAAGCGGTATGTTTGTTTGCAAAACGATCGGTGTGAATTGTTGGTAGCACTTGTGTTTGTGCCACCAACGTAATGATAATTCAGCTTGAACTATNTTTCTGTGGCTTCAAGTTCATGAAGCGGTATGTTTGTTTGCAAAACGATCGGTGTGAATTGTTGGTAGCACTTGTGTTTGTGCCACCAACGTAATGATAATTCAGCTTGAACTATCTTGCGCTCTTGGATTTGTTTGTATTTTCGGTTGCGTGTGCTCTCGCGTTTGGTCATCGTGCTGCTGGTGCTGCCAATGTGTACAAATCGCTGGAGATGCTGGCTGGTGGATACCGACAATAGACCACCTGTGTCTGTCGAAATCTTGCTAGGGTGTAGCTGTGGGGTGTAACTTGGGAATGGTGGAAAAGTCGTTGTAGATTTGCAAAGTGTGTGGCTTCGTGTTTGAAATGATAGCGCTGTACTCTCAGTAAGAGAGATATGCCTTGCAGCCACAACACAATCTGATGTAGCTCATGTGAGGTTTGCTCGGCGTGGGGTGTCACATATTGAAGGAGGCGTCTGCCTGTCTCCAAAAATTGAATGCTTCGTTTGAAGTGCTTTGAGGTCAAATGGGATTTGCGGCCGGTGCGGGTTGGTGGCTTGTAATTGGATCGGAGTCATTCCGTCATCTGTGTGATGATTGCCACGAGTTTCACAAGTGCCGGCGCTGTAAATTTCTCAATGGCTTTGAACGGCACTCCCCACGACACGGCCGCTGCGTTAAGAGCCTGTTGTTGTGTTGCAGTAAGCGTTTCTTCAGCGGTGATTTCCAGGTACTGTTTGCATTGCTTGCGCTGCTTCTCCGTGATGCCCTTTAGGGAGCCAAACCACCGGGCAACACCAGACTCGATACACTCCCGAACAATGATTTTGAAATTTTGGAACCACGCACTCTGCTGCGGTGGTTGTTGAAGGATTCGCTGCGGATCCATCTTGGGATCGTGTTTTGCCGGCTGGCTGCTGGTGGCGAGGGTAGACTGCCGCTGTCTTTTGGCGCCGGACAATGACCTCCCTGGAAAGTGCATCCCAGTAGGGGAGTTGGGCTGTCGCGAAGGTGCTTCTTTCGAGTTCTGTGCTGCACCTTCGGATTGATGCTGGTGTTGTTGGGTTGGTGTGCTAATCGCTAGTCGGTAGAAGTAGATCCTGTTGTTCTGCGGGTGGGGGTCGTTTTGTGCCTCGTTCGTTGTTTTCTGGTGAGGTGTCGTCAACGTGTACCGGCTCATTGGTTTTGCGCAGTGGGGGTGTTCGTGGGGCAACTGTCATGCCGCCCCGTGTTTTTGGAGGCGTGGCTGGGGGATTCCCAGACGTTGCCAATGCTCTTAGTGCTGCCAAAGTTTCGAGAGCTGAGGCCAGTTTGGCCTCCAAGTCGCTGATGCGACGTGCTGAGTGTGCGTCATGGCTTCCGGGTTTTGGAATAACCGGTGAGGCTGGGTTTTGAAGCCGGACGGCTGTTTGGAGTCGTTTTTTTGTCTGATGCTGTGGCTTTGTTGGAGTCGTTGTATTGATCCTGAAGTTCCTGTAGGTAGATGACCAGTTCCTTTACCAGTTGTGTCATGGCTGGTCGTTTTGCTAAGTTCAGCTTCTCTTCCCAGCAGTAAGCTGTAACAACCTGATCAAGATCGATGCGACGCTCGCAACATTCCGAGAAGCTCTGTGATGGACACTGCTTCGTCGACGTGTTTGCTGCATGTGATGTGTAGGTCGTGTCCGTGAGTTGCATATCGAAGCCATTATGATGACCAGTTGTGGCTTAAAAATGCCACAAAGGGAACTGTTGCAATGGGAAGTCCCGCTGTTTTGTTTTGTATAGTGTTTGGAGTGGCCTGTATGTATCTGGGCAGGTTCAGTCCGAACACTTGCCTGTGGTCCCGGCGGCTTGCACAAAATCATGTGGGATTTGGTTGCCTGTATTTGCTGCTGGTGAGGTGGGCGCTGTTGTCGTGGTGCTTGTTGTTGCGGTGGGTGGGGGTGGCGACGGTGTCCCTGTTGAGCTTGGTGGGGGTGATTGTGGTGAGGATAGGTGTGGCATCGCAAATGTTGGTGGTGGTGGTGGCGGAAAGTTGATACGAGGTGGAAACGTCGGTATGGGTAGCGTGGGTTGGCTCCAGCGCGCGCATGTGTTGGTAAGGCTGGTGTTCGTGGTTGTATGAGCGGGCTGTAGTGGGCGAGGTGGCGGGGGTGGTTGCTGCGAGTGACAGGCATGTGCTGCCATTCTCGTGCTTTTTTCCGTTGATGGATGCTCCCATCATGCCTGTGGGTGGTGAGAGATTCCACCGTGGTTGGCCTTGCTGGCTCATAGTTATGCTGGATACGACCTATTTGGCTGCGGTCATGAACAGATAAGTCCTGAAGTACGCCACAGTGGCTGCAATCTGCTCTCAGCGCACCTGGTTGCGAGATGCCAATGCACCGGTGCTTTTTCGGCTCAAAACTGCACGGAGCAATGCGAAGCAATGTGGTTTCCGGCGATAACTGCATAGGGAATACATGTGTGATATTGGAAGACGGACTGCGCTATACACTTCAATGTGGTTGTATTAATGCAATGGTGTGAAGTTGTGACTGCAGTTAGCAGATGATGCCGAAACCAACAATGCTAAAATGTCCTGCGTGGAAACCCCGCCTTGCTGTCCTTTCGACCGTCTGGTCGCTTGATCAGCAACTGTATGGATAGTGTGCTCGCTGACTTCTCCAGGAGTCGCACTACCGTAAACCACGCATGCAGGGATCTCGCAGCACCCGTCACCAAAAGTATGACGAATGGATGTCGGCCGGCAGAGGTCAAGCATAATCTTGCCCGCCGTGGGGAGGTCCGTGCCATGTGCACATATGTAATGGTAGGTCCCCGTTGGGGGATCCTCAGGAGCGTGGCCAAAGGGCCGCCTTTGCTCACACAAATAGCATTTGGTGCTCGCCATCGCTGATGGGTGTTACCATGGACCGAAGCTCATCGCACGCTTCTCTCGTGCCTGACGCCAGCACACAGTGAGCAAACTCCTGCAGAGTGTTAATTTTGATCTCGGTCTCCCCTGCAAGTTCCAGCAGTGTCTGTGCCAACGCGTTGACCTCTGCCAGGTCAACCGCGTGCTGTTGTGGGCGCTGGTTGAGGTAGAGCTCAATATATGGTTTGCGACGCACGTTTGTCCTTGCTGAGCTGGGCGCAGCTCTTGTCTGCTGCTTGCGCCTTTGGATCCTGAGCTTGCTGCGGCTTGACCGTTGGTGCTTGCCGTGGCTTGGTCTTAAGTTGGACCCGGTCCGTGCAACTGCTGTGCGACTCGCTGCACCTGGCTGGTGAGACTGTGGCTGCTGGTGCTTTGTAACTGGTGCCTCCCTGGTACTGCCGGTGGAGTGGGGAGGCGCTTTTGCTTGGTGGGGTGCGGTATTCTGTTGCGGGGCGCTCGAAAATGCCATCTGTCACCGTGACGGTCCTGCTGCTTGGAGGCTCCCGGTATGCCCTGAACGGTACAGTAACTCAAGAGGATGATCAGTCCTCTCTTCCCATGTCACTGGTAGCTTCGTTGGACACAGTCCCAGTGACATGCTGTGTCCCCCTGCACATGATGTTTTGCTGACTTGCTGACAGTGGTTGGTGTTCAAATCAAGCATGGTCATGAAAGTGTTGTGTTAGCGAAAACCAAATTCAGGAGTGACCCTCTGCTCCCATGTGCTAGGGAGGTTCACACACACACACACACGATAGTGGCAGTGGCACCGCGAGGGCGTTTTGTGAGCTGACTACGCTACGGCCACTGCCCAACAAAACCGTGCGGGTCGGAACTCTCGGACGATGTAAACTCTACTCTCGGGCATTAAGAATCGTGAATCCTGGGAAGATCCCTATGCCACGACTGGCCTTGGCGACTCCAAAGTCCGCCAGCTTGGCTTGGGGCGTGTCACTCCTCTTCTTTGGATGGCACAACCTTCGTTTTTTGTCATGGGGACTCTGGTCAACGACGCTCGCGGCAATGTATCGTGCATCCAGGGGTCATAATGTTAGCTGGCTTAACATCGCGGTGAAAAACTTTGGGCCGAAGTCCGTGCCTGACTGCACAGGCTTCTCTTCTGCAGGTCTGCTGCGTCCAAATGTGTCCAAATCAGAAGCAAGTCACAAGAAGGCCAAACCTTGTGCGACATCCAGGGTGTAGTTCAACATCTCCGGCTGAGGAAGTCGGCAGCCAGGTCCTTCCTGCACGGCTTTTGGATGACATGCACATGCAAGTATTTCACCACATTTCAGCAAGCCTCTTTGCACCGCCGAAGCCGTCGGCAAAGGTCACCCAGCGCCGCGAACCTGAACCGAAATCCCTTACGGCTCTTCATAGACGTCCGGGATGGGCACTCAAGCCCTACAACATCCAATCAACTAAACGGAAGTTGGTTTTCGGGGCATGGACTGCTCTGATCCGGTACATGAGTGCTTCATACCATCCAGCAAGAAACCAAGCATGAAATCGGCCAAGCGTCTCCAGCAAGAGCTCCAGGCAGGGCACAGGTTCTTGCAACATTCGGAAATCGTAACACTGAAGAATGTACGGGCTCTCCTGTCAGTGCTGAACTTGCATTGCCGGAGGTCAAGACATATCTCGTGCTCTCTGCACTCCTTGCTGAGTTTCGATAAGAGTTCTGCTTCGAGCACGGCTTTGCTCCAACCGGCTTCCGACATTTTCAGGCGAACCCGCTTCCTCGGCTGCCCCCACACACACTCCGGACTGTGCCCCAGGGGTACAAGGCAGCCAAGGCTCAGTGCCAAGAAGAACCCGCGGGGCGAGTGTGGCGAGGCCTCACTAATCACTAAGCGTGGCCTGCGCGTCCTGCCGTGCCTCCTGTCCTTTTGGAAAAAATTGCTGCCGGGATGCTGTCCGCACCAAAAACACCTCGCCGAAAGCACCCCGTCCGAGAACGCGGATGGGAGCTTCCACCGAAGCCAGTGAAAAAAACATTGTGTCAGCCATCGCCGCCATGCACAACAACACACACCACTAGTCTCATGTCCACCTGCACACTGCGTACAGGAGCCGAGTCTCAACACGAGCGTGGGAATAGGCTCCTGCCACTGGAGACATCTGATAGATCCGAGCAAAGACATTTGCTCGTGATTTTCAAACGTGGGGCAGCGCGGTGGGAACTCAGGTCATGCAAGCCGACTGTGCCCATCTGTAGCTGCCTCATGGAAAGAAGGCTCCAGACGGCAGCTGAGCAGGTGACTTGTGCACAACATCGAAATGGTCGAGCACAGCAGGTTTCTGTATGATGCATTCAGTATGTACAAGTGCTGACATGTTGTCAAAAACATTGACTACAAACAAAAATCCTGTTAACCAAGTTGTGAAGACCATACATTAATGCCCTATGGTCTTCACCAGAATCCGGGCGGAAAGGCTGCCCTGCCAAAACTGGTGTCTCCAGCTATCGCTCAATCTTCATCTTCGTCTCCTGGGATGGTCGAGAACGCAAACACAACATGCCAATGCAAAGTGGGTCCGACTACAGTCTTTCGTGCGTACCATCGGACGGGGCACCCAGAAACAGCGCCATCAGGCGACCAGGGGCACTTGGGGAGCGGCGCAACGAAGCAAGTGAAGCAGGCGGTGTCTCCTGCAAGTGCAGCAACAAGTGTGCACTTGTCCCCTGTCGAGTTTCTGCACGGCCTCCTCGTCAAAGTCATCATCCTCGATGTCAATGTGCAGGAAAGTGTTCTTGACTTTGAGCCTGGCAGCTCTAGATGCCAAGGCGCATGCACTCAACCGCATCTAGCATTTTGTGGACATCGTCTAGTCTGGATGGTTTATATAGGTGTATCTGCACCGGAAAGGCACCGCATGTTTGACTCTAAGCTGTGCGGTGGAAATTCGCGTCCTCGCATGTTGGAAAACTGAGGGAAAGGATGGAAAAAACCTATGGAAGGCAGACGGACAAGGTTGGAGACTTTGCAGGCAAATGCATTCGGCACTAACATACAACTACGGACGAGCCTTAGCGAAGGACATCCCAAAACCGACAGAAGACAAACGCTTAACTTGCCTCGCATCTCCTGCTCTGCAGGGGGGAAATCCTGCAGAGTTCTACTCCTGGCTCAATAGCATGTCACGGCGATGTCCATGACCAAGTTGGGAAAAACAAAAGCAGTGCAGCTTCGGAACTCGTCTGAAAACTGGTTCATCGCTCCGACAGGATCAAGCAGAAGAGAATCATCGGGAAGAACTGGCGATGTCACAACGTGGCCTAAGTCACACCATGTAGCATACCCTCGCGCTGTGCATGCACCCTCAAGCCGTGCAATACCGCGGCATCTGCCCCCAAGGTCAAGCAAGCCACTTTGGATCGGACTTTCAATGCAAGCAATGCTATTGTTGCTTGAGGTCCCATTCCACTCCGTCCAATCTGTGCTCTGCTGGCTTGTCGTGTCCCATGCATATTCGTCTTGCACGAGGGGGTACTCCACGAAGGAGTATCCAGGATACCAAGGATACATCACTCCATCCATGCCATCAGCCATGAAGTACCACCCGTCGCATGCATCACATCCCTCATCCGTGTACCAGGCCACAGGCTTCTCCTCAGACTGGATTTTGATCTTTTGCTCCTTGTTCTTGATGGAAGGATGTGGGCGCAACTCGTGCTCTCCATGCGCGAACTTGCAATACTGCCCATCCCGACACCACTGGGCCTGCAAATAATCCGCGCACAAACGTGTTTTCGAAAAGTCCGGCTGATCACGAATCTGGTCAATGCTGTGGGCGAAGTTGCAAGAATTTCCACGAACACAGTTCCCAGCAACGTGAAACTTGCAAAGCCTTGTTTGTTTGAAGGCTTCAAGGCGCATGGATCCTGAAGACAGTTTCTCCTTGATTGCCCGGGATTCCTTACGCACCATCTTCGCTACAGCTCCCCTCCCCCCTGCTGATTAAAAGTGAGCTGCAGCGCAACCACGACTGTCATCATGTCACAACTCCGAAGGAAACATCTGAAAACACAGAATGGCCTGCACTTTCTAAAACATTAAAGAATCATAAGGTCCTTACAATGAAAAACCTGTGACAAAGCAGCTCGATCGCCTGCCTGGGATACATAACATAAATATTGATGTCAGTGCTGCTGTTGAGGCTCATACTGTTTCGAGCATTGTTGAGACAACACATTAGTGGCAAGAGTACGAATGAATCGCACCACATTTTTCAGCACCTACAGCCACAACATGCGACAACTACAAGCTCAAAGCTGCTAAGAGCAAGGTTTGGAACTCCGCTGGCATTCTCCCACCTGGTGTGCTTGCCCTTGCCCCCGACTCCCCGATTTGGGTTGGTGGCCAAGAAATCCCGTTGGCACAGCGCGGTGTTGTTGCCCTTGNGTGCTTGCCCTTGCCCCCGACTCCCCGATTTGGGTTGGTGGCCAAGAAATCCCGTTGGCACAGCGCGGTGTTGTTGCCCTTGGCGTTCCTCTTGGCACTCCGGAGTTCGTCGAAGCTCATCTGCGTGCAGTCCTGGCCCGCCAGCAAGGCCTCCTCGACAACCTCCCTGCACTCCATGACGCCCAAGTTGCATGGCTGTTGCTCTCCTGTTGCGCAGCGCCGCGTGCCCAATACGCCCT
>BGNK01003176.1:59561-80663 GCA_003297005.1 Symbiodinium sp. clade A Y106 | reverse complement strand
AAACAAATAAAGACAAAGTTTGCCAAATACGAACATAAATAAGGTTTTGGGCCCTTTACATATAAGCCCTGTTGATCTAATCCCTGTTGTTCTGGTTCGGCGCAAACGGTTAAGGAATGGGGCAGCAAGGACCAGAAAAAAGGCACCAGGAACCAGGAAGTCTCCGAACGAACCCCTACCGGGACCCTGAATAGCCTACCTTGCTAAGGACTTATATAAGGACATCATAATCATACGAATATGGGAGTTTCCGAAAATAGGGGATCCAAATATAAATGCCCTAAATAGTAGGATCCTTATTATAAGGACCCCAAAATAAGGTACCCCAATTTTCGGAAACCCCCCATATTCTAGGAATCCTAACTATACAGTAACATACCCCCACACACTCTAGTCCAGTTATCAAAGGCCAGATCTTGCAGCAGCTCTCACAGAAAATCTTCACGTGGAGCATTATGTCTTACATGTTCGGATGTTGTAGCAGAGTGTGGACCGCGGCCGTTTCAGTTGAAGAACGAAGATCGAAACCTTTAGAAGAAGATTTGGTATTGCTTGGAGCACCAGTAAAAAAATGTGTTTTAAAAGCAGCCAGAATACGTCACTAGTCATCCGTTTTCGTCTTGCAAGGCATCCCGGAAGCTGTTAATTAATGGTTCCCGACCCTGGAACCATAGTCCTGGAAGTCTTCCTCTTTTGCCCTTAGATACAGAAGCCCTTATCCCTCGACCCTTAAAGAAACTTTTTAAACAAGAATCCTCATAGAAACGGTAAAGATTAATTCAAGAATCCTTATGGATCCCTTGCTATGAAAGTCTCATAGAACGCTTGAAGAACTATCAAACTGCTGTCAGGCCGCTGTGGCCACCACAGTCCCCGCTGTACTCTTGGGCTGCGGTGGTGGGTTGGACACTACGACCTGCAAAAGAGCATGGCATATTTTAGCATCCGGGTTTCGGGTTCAGTGTTGATTTTAGGTTTCCAGATTTCGGGTTAAAGGCTTCAAGGCGTCGCGATTGAAGTGGGTTTAATCGAAAGGTTAGGAGCTTGTGACATCGGGCTCAGGTTGTCGGACGCCCGCAAAAAGAGAGGACCTATCAAACCCAATCTCCGGTCTACTGAGCCGTGGCAATTAAGGGTTCCTTTAAAGGGATCTATAAGGGATCTATAAGGGTACTATAGGGGTTTAGGGGTTAAGGGCCTATAGTTAGGAACCCTGGGAGTCTCTCCTTGTGGTAACCCTTGGAGTCCAGCTGCAAAATGTCCATTGTGCAGGGCTTCCAGGCTGAACCGTAGGGACATGGGGTCCCTTCAAGTGAACGAAGACCAAAAACAATTGTAGCCGTGCTGCCAGGATGTGGAGCGTGGTATACTTCAGCACTATGAGGGAATAGGCAACCCCAGAAGTCATTGCGGCTCCTATTTTGCCCCACCTCAAGGCTCTCACTACATAGTGAATAGCAGAATAGGCCATTCGTCACGCAAAAGATTCAAACGCACCAGCCAGCGTAAGTAACCCGGTAACCAACAAGCAGCCGGTGCATGCAAGTTGTCCATGTTTCGCGACCGCCACCCCCTTCAGCATATGCCATGGCTGGTAAGGATTAAACTCTAAACCCTATAACCCCGCAACGACGGCACATGCCTGCGATGCCATGGCTGGTAAAGGTTAAACTAGAGGCTCGGGCATGAAATCCTGAGCCAAAAAGACTTCCGGCCCGGCCGCAGCAATGAGACTCCTCCTTTCGGGATGAGGGGTTTGCATGGCTTTGGGGTTCGCAGTGCTGAGGCTTTAGGATGCCGGGAGCTATATCTGCTGGGTTACAGTGAACCCCAGAAAGTTGGAACATCGATTTAGGATGATTCATGCTGGGATTCCCTTTAGTTTACTTTAAAGCATTAGGCTAATCATGTTCCAACTTTCTAGCTTCTACTGTAAGAACCTACTCAAGGAGCGGAGTCGGTTGATGGGCTTGAGTTAGGGTACGGGTATCACATGCGCGAAGTGCACAATGGCAAGGCGCTTTAAGAGAACTGAAACATTTATGCAGCAAGACACTAACAGTTGGCAGTTCTCATGGAAGTACGTCATGACTCGACGGTTTAGGGTTCAGGTTTCAGGGTTTAGGGACTACTGGCTGCGTTGGCCACCTAAATAATCACAAGTTCCCACAGCACCCGACGCCCCTGGCACAAGGGATTGAGAATGGGGGCAGGTTCATCCCGTAGGTTAAAGGGGTGTTTTTGGAGAGTTTAGGGCGCAGAGGCTGACATGCTTCTAGAAGGCTTCGAAGGCCAGGGACGGCCCAGACGGATCATCGAAACAACGGCACAGAATTCAGCAAAGCTGAACCAGCCCATGGGGTCCATGTACCGATATGGTAAATGCGTTGACGCTGAAAGAACCCACAGAAGGACAAATTCAAAGTATATACCGTGACTGCAAAAGGCACATGAGCCCTTGGGCCCTTGGGGTGAACTTATACGAGGCCCGGAAGGTTGTTCTTCCCGTCTTATTTCACATCCGCTGCTCTACTTCTCAGAGACATGGGTGTATCTTCCATCAATAAACCGAACCTTCGCGCCTCTCGGTTTTGAAAGCCTGAATAGCGTACAGGAGACCCCCCTCGTTTGGGAACCCTCGCTCAGGAATCTTGCAATACTATAGGGGTCGGAATTAGCCATATCCCCCCCTTTGTACTCCCTAATTATAACCCCAATCCTGCTCTCTAACTATCAAGGCCCCTGTTGTAATACAAACCCTAAACCCCTGCACCCTTATTACAATGTCCATATTCCAGAGCCCTTAAAAGGAAGCCTGTTCGTTTGCTCCCGCATGTCCTAATTACCACTATATGATACCAATGTCTTTTTGTTGGGCAAAACCCCTCGTATAGTGCCCTTATACATCTCAATGTCTTCTTCCGCAACAACTCTGTCCAGGCTCCCGGGCAGGGCGGTTCCGGCGTTTCACGAGGCTTCCTCCTGTCTGGGCTCCCTAAGCCCTGAACCCAAACCTTAAACGGGTTAGGGTTTAAGCCCTAACCGTGACAGGGGCTCTTGTTGAGGAGCCAATGAAAATCGGGATTCCAGGTGCTGTCGTGAATACCCTAAACTCGAAGCCGCTAAACCCCTAAACCGCACAAGCCCAAATCCTAAAACCCGAAACCCCTTAAGGCCTAAACCCTCAGAATCAACCTAAGTAACCAGAACTCTGCTTCAGAATGCAGCGAGGCAAGTTCAGGGATGTTGCACATCCGGCGAACAGATTTGCAGGGTTTTGGGGTTCAGGGTTTAGAGCTCCATATTGTGATGTCGTGGAGGTTCGTCGTTTTGCACAGGCTGGCATGCCGTTGTAAAGCTGGATCCCAGATCTGATCTCTGATGTACCAGAAGGGGCAAGGAAAAGCAACTCGCACGACCGCTCAGCGACTTATCTAAACACTAAACCCCAGGCCCTAAGCCAGCATGATCGCTTCCACTCCCGTCTCGGTCTCGCTCCCCGGACGGACCAAGGGTATCCGACGAAAGTCGACAACCAATAACAAGTTCACGATTTCGAGGTCAGGGTTCGAGGTTCAGCGTTCTGATCAGGGTTTTAGAATTCCTGCATGATATGGGAGTTTCCAAAACTAAACATCAGCCTCGTTTACACCCTAAACCCTACCCAAACCGTACAGACCACACCAGCCCACTGGGCCCTAAAGCCACAGTAAGCCCTACCTCACCCGAAATAACATACCTTTAATATAAGTATTTCGGAACCCAGAAAAGGTAGGTTTTACAGGGCTCAGGTACTCCTAACAACCAGCTCACCAAACAGAACAAAAGTCCGCCATGTTCGTCTCGAAGTTTGAGGACCCTTGTGGTCGCTCCACAGTTTTTTGGAACTCTTTGAAGGAACCCTAGGATCAATATATCAGTACCTCGGGCCCTTTGGGAGTTGCTCACTTTGAGCTTCAAGGCGCCATGAAACTTGAAGCCCCAAACCTGAGTTGCAACCCAAGCCCGAAGATCCACCGGGTTTAGGGTTTAGGGTCTTGGGTCTATAGGGTTTAGGGTTTAGGGTCCAAAGGGTCTTGGGTCTATAGGGTTTTGGGTTTAGGGTTTATAGGGTTTAGGGTTTGGGGTCTAGGGTTTAGGGATTAGGGTCTATAGTTATAGGGTTTAGGGTCTAAAGGGTTTTGGGTCTTGGGTTTAGTGTTTAGGGTTTAGGGTCTATAGGGTCTTGGGTTTAGGGTCTAAGGTTTAGGGTCTACCAATATCCCTTAATTATCCTTTATTAAGGGATATTGGAGTCTCTGGGCACTAGGGTGTAGGGCTTAGGGTTTAGGGTAATGCCTTAACAATTAGAACAGGGTTCCCTTAAAGGGTTCTTAAAAAGGGCCCTAGTAGGGTTACTATAAGGGGGATGATGGGATGTAGGGGCCTTAATGATTAGAAGAAGGTTTTTGGGATAGAAATAGTATACATATAATAAACCCTAAACATCCCGAATCCCAATAAGGCTTGGGGGTATAATATCTTGGCTGACTTCTGAACCCCTCCTAAAAGTTAAACTTTTAGCCCCTTATTATAGTTAATATAGAAGACCAAAAAGTTAAAGTCCTAAACCCCAAACCCTAACCCCCCTATAGATCCCTTATAGGAAGCCTTAAAGGAACCTTATAGATCCCCTCAAAAGTCCCAAGAGCCAACCAGAAGAACGCCAAGATATGCTGTACATATAATAAAGGAGCCCTCAGGACGATCTCTTGGTGGTTCGTGAGGCTTCGATATGTAGCCCTCTGGTTCCTTTCCAAACCTGAGGTATCTTGCCTTAAGCTACCAAAACCTACTTTTTTTGCAGGGTCCCTAAAAAATCCATACTAGGGTGTATAATAAGAACCTACATAAATGAAGGTTTTGGTAGGCTACGGTATGTACCGGGACTCAACCGTTCTGTGTCTGTTTGCCTCAACCCATATCAAACCCGAAGCCCTCACCCCTATGAGCCCTAAACCCCTCGAGCCCTCCCAAACAACCCCAGGTTCTGTCATAGTCCCTTATCTCCCGGCCTGGCTAAAACGGGCAAACGTTGTGCCCAGCTGATCGCCCACGGCCCCGAGCAAAATGAGCCACAATGGCAAAGACAAACGAAGGCATCGGCAGTTTTAGTGTTGAGAGAGGGTGACGGCTTTTGACTCGGGTTTTGGTTCAAGGTTTAGGAGGGCTAAATATTGGGAGAGATTGAAAGGCTGCTTTGATATTCCTCGCCGATGGAATGCCCAAAAGCAATGTTGCCACTCCACATGCCCAACTCGAAACCGACAACCACCCAAAAGACAGAAACGCTCCACTAAATCATCATCGTCCAAAACCTTCAGAAAAGAAGGTGCCCTCTGAGATCTGGCCAACGTCGCAGGATCGCCATGATTCTGGAAATTCAGAACAGGAACAGGTCTCGGATCAGACTTCAGCGCTTTCTGAGAAAAAACCCTCAACCTAAAAGTCTGTAAACCCTGAACCCTAAATCTATAAACCCTAAACCCTAAATCTACAAACCCTTAACCCTAAATCTATAAACCCTATAAACCCTAGATCTATAAAGCCTAAACCCTAAATCTATAACCCTACACCCTAAATCTATAAACCCTTAACCCTAGATCTACAAACCCTTTTCGATCCTTTTTACGATCCTTATAGGGTCCCTTAAAGGAGCCCTAAACCGCCCAGCGCTTTTTGTGGATCCCAAGCCAGCTCGGGAGCTCGGGGCTCCGGTTTGCTCGCCGGGAGGCGCGGTGCAGGCATGTAGCCTGGGCTGGTGCAAGTCACCAAGAAGTAATAAACAGATGAATACATATATACATACATATACATATATATATATGTATATATGTACGTATGCTTCTATATATTATATGCATGTATGTATGTATGTATGTATCGGTGTGTAGGCTGAACACTTAATATGGGTGTGTGTAGCAGATCTTACAAGCAGAAAGCTCTGTACATACCGGTGATTTTTAAGACTCTCTAAAGAGCGTCTTAGGGTGTGCCACAGAAGCTCGACAGTTTGGACTATGCAGCTCTGAACCTCTGGCCTTTAAGACATTGGACTGTCTACCCCCAAGCAAGCCTAGCCAACACGTTGTTGGTATCAATATTTGAGAACACCAACGTAGTGATTCAGCCTAATTAGCTGTCGAATTGCATAGGGTTAACGAAATATGCATGCACATAAGGGCCCTTGTTTTGCACGCTGAAGCAAAGCAAAGATGTGAGCGGGTTCAGCCTATGTATGCATATACGAGACTACCAGGGACAAACTGTAAGTGATGAAGATCTGGCTCTTGTCCTAGGCCGGAATCCTACTTGTGTTGATGTTTATGCGATTCTGGCTTCTTCCAATACTGTACCAATGTTCATAAGGTACCCCTTCGAAATAGCAAGCATTTGGATCAACATCGTTTGGACTTATGAAAATGCTGCACTGGATACCGGGTCGGTTCCAAGCCATAACGGATCGTCCTCCTATCGTTCCTCAAATCGGTATGGTCCAGGCCATCGTACGATCTCCATCCCAACACATAGTCTTACAAGAGATTTTTGTTTAGTTGAAATACTATTCACAAACATCTTGTGGTTGCACTCGAGGAACCTGGACGTATCAGCCGCACGTTGCTGCAGTGTGTTTATCTCTGTATACACAAAAAGAGAAACACGCGGGCCCCTTTCTGTTGCGCTTAAGCAACCCATAATATGTTTACAAACAACCCGCAAGCTTATAAACAAGGCCCGGTGTTTATAAACAACCCGTGTAAGTGTTCACAAAAGGACAAGCAAAATTCACCGCAAATGCCAGTGTTTTCATGAATTTATCCAACCAGGTCTTGGGGTACACCACATTAACTCCACACTCTCCTCCATTCAGAAAAGTTTTGTGACCAGCACTTGAAACTTGAGGGTTGGTGTCTATTGGGAATGGCTGCGCGCGTCTCGGGCGGATGGTGGATTGGTCGGCAGTTGTACGTTGTGGTGAAAGTGCTGGTGGTGAGGGGAGGGGGGGGGGGGGGGGGGGGGGGGNCCCTACACTGAGCGAAGCGCTTGTTTATAATTTAACACCGCCTGTGTTTATAAACAGCCCTCGTGTTTGTAAGCACAGTAAAGGGAAACTAAACAAAGACAGTCAACAAGCAACAAACCAACACACCATGACAAGAATCCTTGACAAGGCGACGCAGACATCAAACAATTCAACAACAGATCCGTGAACAGAAGGTTAAGTGGAGCAAGTAAGCATCACGAGCCCGATCCAAAGGCCTGCTAACTACAAAAACTCCTTATGCACATTCGCAGGCCCCAGGATCGACCCTTCTGCATCTTTATATATATATATATATACATATATATAAATACATATACAAAAAGTGACAAGCTAAGCCTTCAAGCACTTGAGCACTTGATCCCTTACTGAGGCTCATGAAGCTTGAAACCTGACTGATAAATTTATGTCAGTGGGGATGACGTGCTAATTCAGTGTTGATGCTCCTGGAACTCAGAGGCTTCCAAGCGGAAAATTCAGGCATGCAGGTTTAGGGTTTGGGGGCTTTTTTGACGCTCACACTCGGCAATACCACGCGAGGTCTGAAGAGAATGCAGGCTCTGCGTTTGCACAAGAGCTGAACATTGCAAGCTCAACACTTTGGGGGTTCAGGGTTTGAGAGTTTAGGGGCTAGAAGTTTAGGGTTTAGGGTTTGGGGGTTTAGGGCTAAAGAGTTTACGGACTAGTTGAGTGTCCAATCTCTGAGGCAACACATGTCGGGCGAGAGCATCGAGGTTCCTACACGCTCACCAAGGAGGTGGCCGGTATGGCTTGACTTTGGCCGGTGACTGCCCGAAGCCCTGCATGCTGACGGAAGCGGTCATGAAGGAATAGCCAGATCGATTATTCGGACAGTTTTCAAAAATCCTAAACCTTAAACCCTAAACCTCAAGAGGTCTTCGATTCGTTGGCTCAAGGTCGAGGATTCTCGACTTACCGGATGCCCCAAACCGGAATAACCTTAAATTGCAATGACCCACTTTTTTGGGTAGGGCCCGTATATACATTGCATATTTGATGAGGTTACCCTCCTACATGAAAGTAGGCTATGGTAGACTATTATCAAAAAAACTCATTCACAACACTGCGGCCCGAACACCAGACTTACGGTTGATGGACAAAATCCTGCATGACCCATTATAAGGAATATACGGTAATTCCCATAGTTTAGGGTCCTTAGGGTCATGCAGGATTTTGTCCATCAACCGTATCTGCTCGCTTTCTATTGCACTTGCAATATAGGGAACCCTTATTCAAACCCTTCTGCTGGACGTGATGGAATTAACCCTGAACCCTTATAAGGTGTAAACCATAAACCCTTAAACAATTCAAACCACCTAAGGAAGGCTACCCTAAACCCTAAACCGTTTCTTCAGACCCCAACCCTTGGGCTCTGAGGACTTACATGTTAAGGCTTTTGGGCCGCGACACCCTCTCCGCCGGCCCCTCTTTCAGCAGCTGTCTCCTGCCGACAACGAAAAGGTAGCACGCGAAGTGGGCAGGTTCTATGAGTTTTAAAGTTTTAGGTCCGAGACTCTGCACTGCAGTTATCTTTAGTAAAACTTTAGTAACCTTATGGCCATTATGGCTGAAGTTGTTGGAGAACTACCATACAACATCATCGATACCCACAGCATAAGGAGGAACGACTTTGGAGATTATGTTTCGCTCACACTAAACCCTGAATCCTAAACCCTAGACCCTAAACCCTGAACCCTTATAGATCCTTTGTTGAGAGGATCCCTGATAGGGTTCCTTAAAGGAACCCTAAACTCTAAACCGTTTCTGCCTCCGCAAAGGCTTCCGGAGGAGTCTCTGGCTGGGGGGGCCGGGGCGGCGCAGCCAGGATCGGCGCCGTGGAGCTGGGGTCCCAATCCTTGGATTTGAACTGGGAGGTGAAGGCTTATAGGAGGTTGCGTAATGTCAGGGGCCTTAAAAGTTAGAATAGGCCTTTCTAGTATATCAGGGTAATGAGGATTCCTACGGACTACTATTGCATGGCAATTATTTAAACCGCTGAAGTGGGGTTCTGGACCAGTTCTGGAGACTTCAAAAGCTTCAAGGGTTGGTTAAGCCATACTTACATGGGAGCTTCTATGAGTTGCGGACTCAACATGGACCCTGCGCGGTAGGATTTGCCCCAGCCAAAGCAAACCCAATCCCCTCCTGGCTTGGGGGATATTGTTTGCTGACTTGCGGACAATCGGGTTATCCTATCGCTTCGGCTACAGCTTTACAGTTTTCGGCTTTTGCTTGAAAACGGCACTGTATGCACGACCCTACCACCAAAGCCTTACTCTCGAAGACCATCACATAACCCTTCGAACAAAACCTAGCCGTGGACTGTTATAATAGTCTGCTACACCTGTACTGTACCTGCTGAGCCGCTATACACCTGTAATTGTAATCCTGAAAACCCAAAACCCAAACGCGGCAGAATAGCAGGTTATGCACATGGCCATAGGCTACAAACAACTACAACAGTAGGTTATTGGCTCCTGGATCCACAGATATGACTCTGAACTCCACGCAAACCCTAAACTCAACGTACCTTGTCAAGCCCGAAACCCTGAACCCCAAAACCCGAAAAGCCTACCCAGAGGCCATAGGCTCCATAGTAGTTCCTTTTTGGGAGTACCTAATATGAACCCCAAAAAGGAACTATACTATGGAGCCTCTAGGTATACATGAATCCACGCAGCTTTCAGGCCACCTTTTTCCAGCAATGCCTCGACGTCAGTGTCCTGAGCGGAACATAGCGAAACTTGCTCGAAACCCTTTTGCATAAACCCTCCAACCCGAAACCATAAACCCTAAACCCTACACCCGAAACTCGAAACCCTGAACCCAAAACTTTGAACCTACATCTGCGGCTTCTGGCGCGGTTGCACTACCCCGAAGGTCAACGGTCACCCTTACACTTCTGCATGGTGCTCGTGCAAGCAGCGCAAAACCCAAACCCTAAACCCTAAACTGGACTCCAACGCACGAGGTACTGGATCCCCAAACCCGAATTGAGGGGTACCTTTAAAGGGATCCTTTAAAGTTCCGTAAAGGGATCAAGAAGGGTTCGAAACAGGGTTTAGGGTTTATAGGGTTTCCGAAAATTAGGGGTAACTTATTGTGGGGTCCTTAGAATATAAGGATCCTACTATTTAGGGTACTATATTAGCATTCCTATTTTCGGAAACTCCCAAATCCTAAACCATGCAAGCTGCAGAATCAGAGTCTGAGAACTCGATTTCGTCCGCGTCCTCAACTACCAGGCGGAGGGACTTCCAGGGTTCCAGAAAATCGGGGGTCCCTTTTCGAGAGGTTCGTATATTAAGACTCCTATCCCTAGGGATCTAAGGACTCATATATTAAGGCTTTTGGGCCCAAAGACCATACCATATAAGGCTTTTGGGCTATTTTGATCCCTAGGGTATGTCCTAGAATGCCGATAAAAGGCTTGAGGCTTAAGTGTCTTTGCAATGAGATAAACCCACTATCTACGACGGATCCATACTTAACGGGCCACTATAGAACCTTGTAGAGCCTTATAAACTCCCTTCTACTCCTAAGCCCCTTAAACGAACCCTTGAAGGAAACCCATAAAGGAAACCCTTTAAAGGACCCACCCAAGAGCCCCCAAAGGAGACGGCTCCTTAACAGGCGCCCCAAAAGGTAGCCCGTAAAAGGAACCCTTAAAACGAGCCCTTTAACCCTAGGGATCAAAATAACCCAAAAGCCTTATATGGTATGGTCTTTGGGTCCAAAAGCCTTAATATATGAGTCCTTAGATCCCTAGGGTAAGAGGAACCCTTACAGGAAGCCGTTAATGGAGTTTTTCGTAGGGCCGGCCTCGTTCTCCATCTCGTCGACCGGCAGCTCCTGGGATCTACCTGGGAATTCACGCCCAAGCATAGGGCTTTGGGGCTTTAGGGCTCTAGGGCGTTAGGGCTTTACGGGCTTTAGGAATTTAGGGGTTCAGGGGAGAAGGCTCGTTTAGGGTTTAGGGCCTCAGGGGCTTAGGGCTGTATGGCTTCAGGGTTTGGGGGTTTAGCATGGTTTAGGGGGTTTAAGCTTGTTTTGCCCAGGTTTTTGGAAGGTTTCAGCACTCACAAAAGACCAGCCGAGCGAGGTTCAGGGTTTGATGAGGGTTCAGGACTATGTCCGCGTTGCTAGGTTTTGGGGCCTCCAGTGCGAACTAAATGCATATAGATATATATACACTGTATATATATATATACACACACTGTAGTGTCGTTGTATAGAAGTTATTACGAGACAATGCTGTTTCTGAGTTTAGGATCTTTGTGTTTTTTGTCAGAGCCCTCAGCAATTTAGAGCTCTCTGGATAAGCTTAGTTCTAGGCTCTTCGCTCCCAGGCGACATTGAATGTCAAAGTCGTCCCGGGCCCTAGAGCACAAACCGAAGAGCCACGAACCGCAAGACGTCAGAGCACACCCTACACCCCTGAACCCTAAACCCCTAAACCCTAGACCCTAAACCGGGTGGGTTTAGGGTTTTAGGAATTAGAGTGGTTCTTCATCCCAGGACCAGCTTGAAGCTCAATCTCGCTTCTTTCCGCAAGCAAGACCCAAGAAGTCTCCTGTAACAGTATTGTAATATCATAATCAGGTTATAATTATGATAGTACGGTACTACTATAACCAGATTGCGAATGTAACCTACTGTCATACTATAACAGTACTATGTATTGTGACGAAAAAACCGTTTATCACCTCAAGACCGCTGCATGTCTTAGCTCTGCGTTCGTGCACTGTAGTTGCCATTGAAGCCATCTCCCTTGAAAACCATTTGTGTGACAGTATCATTAAGGGTCAAAATGAAGGTTGCTACTTCCTTGGACAGGGCCTCTCGGAAAGATTAGGTTCTTGTTGTCGCCTGGCCAAAAGATACACAGGGGTTTGAGACAGCCTACATCTTCAGCTTTGTCTCTTTGTGTGCGCGTTCTTGCGAGTCATCTGGCAGGCCCAATTGGTATTTGTGAGGCAACCAAACCCCAAACCAGCCTTTGCTCAGCACAGTCTACATGCTTTTTTGTACCATTATATAATTACACTACTATTATTTCACTAAAATACTATTGTAGTATTTTCATACGTACTATTGTAATACTTTTAGTATTACAGTACGATGGCAATACGCATATATATATATATACCCTGAATGAACTCTTTAAATACAGCAGCCCAGAAGTTGTTCTGCATAAAGTGCAAGTGCACGATGGAACATGCAGTACATTTCATCCCCATAAGGCCCCGAATCTTTGGCCAGCGGCTGATATGAGGTTTCCGTAGACTCATGGTCACGGAGGAGTTACACAAGCTTACACAAGAAGAGTTGCGCGTAGCAATAAACCAGTCTATGTTTTCACGCAACACTATGGCTCACAGCATGACTCCATCAGCACATGCCAGATAATAAACTGAATATGTTCATTTCAACACACGCCCTATGCACTAAGTATAATAACACTATTATGAGACTGTCATAGTATTACAGAGCTAGTATAGAAATGATAATAGTACTATAGCTGATGTCAAAGCGGCTCGATGGAAAGGAAATACTTCCCGCTCAGGGTTTTACTCGCCAGCCTTTGCGGAATCAGCATTTCACAGGTCGTTTTGCTGAGTCTGCGCGCCTTTGGCGCCCAGCTCTGCTGAACTCAGCCTCTCCGAACCTCACCTAGGACCACTGTTCTCAGAGAAATTGAAATAGAGGCCCACGTGCATATTCCCTACAGCAATCTACTACTGTATACTATACTACACTATCTACTCTGCTCCTCAGCAACACTCAACGAGGACACCGAAACTTTGAGAACCGTACCCATGGTGTGCAACACCATTTGGCATTGCAGAAAAATTTGCTCTTCCGTGTTGATCTCTCGTAAGGAAAGGGCGTTTGCTGCGATAACATCTACTGCTGTAACCACGACTACGTCCGCGCTATCAGGTTCTTGCGGTGCGTCAGTGCCAGAGTCAGATAGCATGACTCCTTCAACTCCTGCCAGATGGGCTATACTGAATATGTTAATCTCAACACAGAATAGTATCTCTATAGAATTATAGTGCGAGTATAGAAGTTATAATAGAACTATAGCTGATGTCAAGGCGGCCAGATGGAAAAGAGATCCTTACCGCTCAGGGTTTTACTCGCCAGCCTTTGCGTCATCAGCATTTCACAGGGGTTTTGCTGAGTCTGCGCGCCTTTGGCGCCCAGCTCTGCTGAACTCATGCTGGAGACCAGCTTCTCCGAACCTCACCTAGGACCACTGTTCTCAGAGAAATTGAAATAGAGGCCCACGTGCATACTCCCTACAGCAATCTACTACTGTATACTATACTGCACTATCTACTCTGCTCCTCAGCAACACTCAACAAGGACACCGAAACTTTGAGAACCGTACCCATGGTGTGCAACACCATTTGGCATTGCAGTTCTCTCGCTTTCTCTTCCGTGCTGATCTTTCGTAAGAAAAGCGAGGAGCGTGAGCTGAGTCAATCTGTTGGTTGACTCACAAAGCAGGTGCAACTCCCCCGTGGCTAAATTGCAACGCTGTCCTCGTTGATGTCCAGGTCTGGGAACTCGTTTGCTGCGATAGCCTCTACTGCTGTAACCACGACTACGTCCGCACTACAAGCTTCTTGTGGTGCGTCGGTGCCAGAGCCAGCGAGCGGAAAGTCTAGGTCGCAAACTTGAACCATGTAGTTGGCGAAAGAAAACAAGCTCATCCACAAGCTCAAATACTGGATTAGCATCTCACCGGCTGTGACAACGAAGAAGAGAGAGTAGCCCGTGAAAATTGCGCAAAAAAGGGATTCTGATCGCTGCTCTTCCTTAGTTGTCCTAGGTGCAGTTGTCCTAATTTAGGGGCCTCAAAAAAATGCCTTTTTTTTTTGGGGGGGGGGGTTCCTCATTATAATTATAGAATAATGGGCCCCAAAGCCCTATTCTAACTATTAAGGCCCCTACATTATAGAACCCTACTAGAGATCCCTTATGGTAGCCCTTATAGACCTCTTTAAAGGAATCCTATTCTAACTATTAAGGCTCCTATATTACCAGCTCTACTCAAGGGTTCACGGATTTAGGGTTTTGGGTTTAGTCTATAGTAGAAGCCAGAAAGTTGGAACATCAATATCCTCATGCCCTTAAAGTGAAGTATAGGGAATCCTAGCACCAATCCTCCTAAACCCATGTTCCAACTTTCTGGGGTTCACTGTACTATACAGTTGAGGGAATTAAAGATTCAGGGTTTAGTCTACAATAGGCTTTAGGGATTTAGGGTTTAGCGCTCAGTCCACTATAGGCTTTAAGGATTTAGGGCCTAGGGTTTAGTCTACAGTAGGGTTTAGGGATTCAAGCTTTAGTTTACAAATGGTTTAGGGATTTAGGATTTAGGGTTGAATCTACTATAGGGTTTGGGGATTCCGGCGCTCACACTTGAGGGTGTAGGGATTTACGGTTTAGGGTTTAGTCTACTATATAGGGTTTAAAGACTTAGGGCTTAGGGTTTAGTTTACTATAGGGTTTATTGATTAAGGGTTTAGGGTTTAAGGTACGAATACATACTACAGTCTATTATTCAAACTTTTAACAGCAGGCCAGCTACTGGGCTTTGAAGTAACCAGGAAATAAAGAGTATAGACTTTCATTTCATATTTGGTTCCATTTAAGTAATAGGTCCTAGCAAAGTATTGAAGTATTGAAGTATGGTACTCCCAAGCCCAGGCTACTTCCAGGAAGTAAAGGAGATCTCGTCGCAGGATGCCTCGAGCCACGCTGTCCTTGACTGCCTGACATGAAATCTACTCTGATACCGTAGGGTTTAGGGTTCAGGGTTTAGGGACTGATACCCTAATTCCTACATCCTACATTCAATTTTCTACTGGACTCAAGTCGAGCCAGACTGCGACCTGCAATCAACTCCTAAACCCAAAACCCCGGGTTTTAGCGCTGAGGGGTTTGGGGTTTAGGGCTTTAGGAGAGACGCTGGTCGGCATACTTTGTCTGGCCATCCGAACAGCTACTACGACAGTAGTATATATATATATATATATAGTAGACCTTCATTTTGCTGCGATACAGTAATGCCTGTCGTATCCACTAAGCAATATATAATATACTGTTGTTATTTCGTAGAGCTCTCACGTTGCAATCCTAGCCCTAACAGCCAAGGATAAGGTGAAGCCTGCAAGAGGTTCCACGGCTTCAAGATGTACGTCTGCGTCAGCACGCTGCGAGCTATCACGAAGGCCACCAGTCCGGCAACGGTGTACTGCTCCCCGGCAAGGAAGACAAGGACGGTGTTGATGTCCAAACCCACATCAAGGAGCATGAAGAGCAGCTTGATATAAAGCCCGCCCCCAAGCCAGGAAAAACCTTGGACTGGCTTGATCCCTTGGCTCACCTCAGTGAACTGTCCTGGTTGACGTTTAAGCAGCTCAGTGGTTGCCTGCTGCATGTCGGCAACCTGCGCATTGACGCGGCAACTCTGCCACTTCTGCGAGGTTCGCGGCAGGCAGAATCGCAGGAGCCCGCCGACGAGACTCAAAGACAAGAGGAAAACCAGCAGGAAAACACAAAGGAAGGACGTATTATCATCAAACTGCCAAATTTCGCGGGCTGTTACAGGCCCTGCCCACTGAAAGAGCCAGTGGCTCTGCAAACTGTTGTCCGGGTCCGTCCACACGTGCTCTACCCTCGTGCCCACCTCATGAAGGTTTGGGTTCAACACGGGCGTAAAGAGTCGCCCCAGCATCTCATGGTCCACACCGGGGAGACCCCATAGGTAGAATGCCGCCGCGAGATGCAGCCCTCCCAGCACAAGCGCGCGCACAAGGGCCGCGGCATAGGCTGCAGGACTGCTTGATGCAAGTACCAGGACCTTAGCCGCCCTTGACACCAAAATACAAATATTATTATATGATCATCATTACTGTTACTATTATTATTAGTCCCCTTAAGGTTTAAAGAAAAAAGAAGATAACTCCTAAGAGCAGGAGAGGGACCGGGTGCTGCAGAAGCCTCTTTGGCCCATATATTGCAATGGCCGGTGCCAAGTAGAAGAACGTCGCCAGCGGAAACCTCATTCATTGTTGGAAGTTGGGATACTGTTAAAGTTGTACACGTTTATTCCTTATTGAGTTTAAGTACACCTAATCCATTGTTGGGATACTATTAAAACTTATGGAGTTTAGGTACCAATAAAAAAAGCAAAACAAGTTATCCAACTATGGCAGAGGAAACCAGAATCTCGAGTCAAAGTTGGTCACGGCGGCACCATACCACAGCCGTGGTGCAAAGATCTCAAGAAGGCGCCAGAGAAAAGAAAACCAAACCTGGGTTCTTGTTAAGGGATTTAACTTAAAGTTACCATAACTTAGGGTTCCTTTAAGGTTTCTATAAGGGTTTATAGGGGTTTAGGGATTAAATTTGAGTGACCACAATAAGGAAACAATATTCATTCTATAGATCCCTATTATGGTAACTTAAATGAGAGAACTGAACAAGAACCCAGAAACGCATCTTGCAAATGCCTTTGCCACCATGCGTTTTGCTCCTTCCTGGTACACATCTTCATCACGGTCTGCGTCCGCTCTGCATCGTTTGGCGGCTGCCCGTTCCATGGTCACAGCAGCTACTGCTGCAGTAAGAGCAACTGCACAAACCACCCATGGAGTCCAGTCTAGAGGGAGCTCTGCCTGGTCTTGGGAAAGCTGGGCACTTTCGAGGAACTTTTTCGCCTCGTCGTCTGTGAGCAAGTCCACCAATGAAGTCCCAAAACTGTCGCGAAAGCCCACATCGCCGCCACACTGCAGCCACAGCTCCACCTCTGGCTTCGAAAGAAGGCTCACTCCATTGCAACGAAGGTCGACCGCTGTGTCCTTCCACGCGGGGTCGTCCAAACTGCAACCAAGGAATAACACGAATTTGCAGAAGAGAAGATCGTCAGGGGCTAGGCTTCCTGGAATCTGCAGCAGAAAGAGTGCCATCTCCACTTGGAAATAGAATGCGGCTATTTGAAGAGGCGTTGAGAAGCCGACAACTGTCCGCACGCTGATGCCTTCCTGTAGGCCATGATAGTGTGTTATGAGTAACCGCAAAGGGAAGAAGGAAGAATACCTCTGGAAGAATATGTGCATGAATTCCAAACAAAACAGGAGAGCAACTGCTAATGAGAACCCCAGATTCGGGCCAGCGCTCAAGCAGCCGCCGAGCTGTTGCCAAGCTTCCCGCAGCTGCCGCCCAATGTAGCGGGATATTTCGCCCCAAAGCCAAATCCTTGCTTGTGCAGTTTCTGAAAACAAAAGCTTCTGGCTCAAACAAGAAGCCCCTTGTGCACCCCCACCGTCCTTGACTTGGGCTCCTTCCGGTTTGCGATCCAGGAGGAAGTCCAGCACCTCCACACTACCTCCGACTGCAGCATAGTGGACGCAGGTGCCGCCACCGGTGAGGTAGTCATTGAAACTGTCGACTTTAGCGAAGAGACTGATGCTCTCTGGCCAAAGATCCAGCAGGAACTGCACGGCAGGCAAGTGGCCCCAAAGCGATGCAGACATCAGAGGCAGGTAACTGCCATGCTCGACTGCTGGGGCTGGTGCGTAAAAGGCCTGGAGTCCTTCAGGCCATTGGCTGTGGAGGAACCTCAGTACCTCAACCTGGCCAGCATCTGCTGCTATGTGCAGCAGGGTCGCTCCAGTGTCTCCGGTCCTTTGCTGACTTCTGAACCCCTCCGAAAAGCTAGCTTTTTAGCCTCCTACTTATAGTTAATATAGAAAACTAAAAAGTTTAAGTCCTAAATCCCCAAACCCTAACCCCTATAGATCCCTTATACGAAACCTTAAAGGAAACCTTATAGATCCCCTTAAACGTCCTAAGAGCCAACCAGAAGAAGGCCAGGGGTCCTTTGCTTCACTGCTTCGACTCCAGCCCCTTCGGAGCCGGCCTGGAGCATCAAGCGCAATGCTTCCACGTGACCCCCCCAGGCAGCCGAAAACGGAGGAGTGAAGGACATACTTTGGGGTCCATAGCTCACCTGGGTTCTTGTTAAGAGATGTAATTTAAGTGGCCATAAGAAAGAAACCATATCAATAACTACAGATCCCTGCTATGGTAACTTAAACTAGTAGATTCCTTAACAAGAACCCAGGTCACGGGGCCATATGTCGGAACGGCGATGCCCTCTGGCCACTTCTCAAGCAAAAACCGGAGCACAGCCATGTGGCCACTTACGGCTGCCATGTGCCACAGCGTCAGGCCCGGCTCGGTTTTCGCTGTCAACGCTTCCTGGGTTCTTGTTAAGGGGTTAACGTTTAAATTAAGTTACCATAACAGGAATCTATAGAAATGATATAGTTTCCTTATTATGGTCACTTAAAATAAACCCCTTAACAAGAACCCAGCTTCCGGTGTGCGGAGCAACAAGAACTTCAAGGCATCTAGCTGACCACTGAGGGATGCAACGTGTACGAGCGCTTCTCCTGAACCTCTGGTGATCTGGAGGCCGTCTGGCCAGAAGTTCGTAAGCACTTGCAGCATGTCCACATCACCATCAGCAGTGGCATTGAAAAGAAGTTCTTGTAGAAGGTCTCCACTCTCATTTAGCCGTCCTGAATCCACCAGCTCCCTGACATCCTCCGTGTCAAAAGACTGCGCAGCACTGAGAGCAACGAACGATAGGGACAAAAAGACCGTACGAGGATAGATCCCCTTCGCGGTTTCCCGCGATCCCATGGCGTCCTCTATCGCTGGCCAGCCTGTTCCGAGCACTGGAGAGTCGAACAAGAAGGCTGCATCAAAGCACTTTCGAAAGGGCATAGGTCTCACATAAGAAGCAACCTGGGTGGAGGTTTCAGGGTTTATGGTTTGAGAGTGGAGCAGAAAAGAAACCGCACGTGTCGCTTCCCTTTGTGCTGAAATGCAATACTTCCTGGATCAATCAAAAAGCCATGAAGGCCTTTTTGCCTACCCCCTCTTGCTTGTGAGAAGGCAGGCGGCATCTTTTGTAGACTCCGGGGTCTGCCAGCTGCTCCAGCAGATCTGCTGGCAGCTTCAGTTCCTGGGATCAAGCAGTCTGACCCAAAAACTCATAGCTACAACACGGCCCGACACCCTATACAAATCCGCACCCTACGAGACAAGGCCCGAAACCCTACTGCATAAATCCTAACCCTAAACCCTAAACCCGACAGGCCCTATATGAATCCTCACCCACCGAAACCTTAACTCTCAAAATCCCTGTTTTGCGCGTGGGCGCTGAGATCAGGACTTGCACCCGCGAAGTTTCGGCTCTCGCTGTTGAGGTCCCGTACCTACTTGTCCAGTATCCTGGGTAAGCAAAAGTTATAAACTTTGGGTATATTGAGATTTTATAGGGATTATAGTGCCCCATTAAAGGTTAAAGGTTACCTACTCTACTACTAAGATTACTATGGGTGCCCTGACAGCTTTTTTTGACACTCACACTCGGGCGATAGCAGGCAAAGTCTGCAGACAAACTAGGCAAAACGCTGAGGCGAAATAGCAGAGAACATATAGCCTTCAGAGTACAAGCGTGACAGATGAAGGAGCTACTCTAGGCGGCCTGCAATAAGTAGAGTAGGGTTTTCGGGGCCCATTATATATACTACAGTTATAAGAAGGAACGCCCAAAATAGTAGCGGTAATCATTCAGGCCCCTAAGTTACTCTTAATCCTCAACCCCGAAAGCCGCAAACCCACAAGGCTCATTCTGAACATAGGGGGCCTATTTGGGGAGGCTTACGGGTTTAGGGTTTAGAGGTTTAGGGTTTAGGGTTTCGAGTGTCTTCTCCCCAGCCCGATCCCACATGATGTCTGTGGTGAAAGCCTATGGAAGGAGCACAAGTCCGACACGAGGAATGAAGCCGCCTTTTAACCCAAACTTGTTAGACCGAACCTTCCTACCCAAACCCCTAAACCCTAAATCCCAAACCCAACATGTTAAACCGTTAAACCCAAAGACGTGCTCCTTTAACCTTACCCTAGGGATCAAAATAGCCCAAAAGCCTTATATGGTATGGTCTTTGGGCCCAAAAGCCTTAATATATGAGTCCTTAGATCCCTACGGCTGATGGACAAAATCCTGCATGACCCTAAGGGCCCTAAACTATGGGAATTATGGTATATTCCTTATAATGGGTAATGCAGGATTTTGTCCATCAACCGTAGGGTTACACCCCTTAGACTCCTCGACTCCTCGACCCCTAAACTCCAAACCGATAAGGACTGTGACAATGACCATCCTAGAGGGAGCCTCAAAGGAAGCCTTAAGCAGCCCTAAAGGAATCCTTAAAACGGAACCAACCCTAAACCCTAAACTCCTAAACCCTAACCCTTAAGGGAATGCTAAAGGGGAACCTTTCAAACCCGGATGTGAAGAGCAAGGATCTCTCAAAGGCTTCAGGAGGTCCTCCTTCGGCGGAGAGAATGCCGAAAATCCATCCTTGCGATGGTCAGGCGGGTGTGGAAGGGTTTAGGGCCTTAATAATTACCTATAGGGTTTTTGGGGGTTCCTTTTAAAGGGGTCTACCAGGCTTACTATAAGGGATCTATAATATGGCCATGGGTCAATACCCCGTGTTGTCGCGGGGCCCCCCCCACCCCCCTCTGTTACAAACCCTTGTCGCGCCGGCTTTGTTTCAAACCCTTGTCGCGCGGCATTGCTGGGGCACCTCCAATATTACTGACAGGAATGTTGCGGAATAGCAAACAAGCCGACACCCTGCGATTTCACGAGGGAGAGTGTGCAAAGTATAGAAAGAAAATGAGAGTTCAGCAAGCTGTCAATCCCGAAGCCTCCATCGTGCAGAAGCGTGGTTTAGGGTTTAAGGTTTAAACGGCTTAGGGTTTAGCAAAGTCTTGGCCTTGCGCAAAACTGGCCTCTGTTTTGTCGCAACACGCTGCTGGGGCGTTTTGATTATTGGCATGGCGCCGGAACGGATGCAAGCTTAACCTTTCATGACTCATGATATTTCCTGTACAGCATT
>BGNK01003176.1:395-59422 GCA_003297005.1 Symbiodinium sp. clade A Y106 | reverse complement strand
CACGGCTCTCACAACAAAGTTCAGGACACACGACCAGGATCCAAACCTACAACACTCAACTCCAAGCTCAACGTTTGCAGCACTCGCACACGAGCGTGCCTCATAATATAGACAGAACCCAATACATACCTACATATATATATATATATATATATACATATACACACATTATATATACACATGTACACATACATACATTCATATATGAATATATGATGGACCTTGTGCGCGGGGAACAGCGCGGTCGGAACAGCGTTTTTGGGCGAAAACAATGTTACTTTGTCGCGCGAGGGGCGCCCCGGCCCTGTTACATACCAGAAGGTTTTGACTCACTGCCATATAGTAGACGGGCCGTAAGGTTCCTTTAAGGCTTGCTCTAATCTAAGGAGTCCTTTACAAGTTCCTTTGGGGTCGCCCTCAGCGAAGAAGCGGGAAGTTTGCGCCGCAAATAACCCCGATGCATGCGTGTCTGAATTCATCAATGTATGTATCTGTCGCACGACATTAACAGCACATATTCGTAGATGACTTCTAAAAAGGCTGAGACTACCCATAACTCTACTATTGCGGCCCATTCTTTGTGTTTTGGTCTGGTTCACTTGTGAAGAGGTTCGTCTATTGCACAAAACCAACCAACCTAACCATTCCACCCACTCCGGGCGCTGGTTGTGTTATGCCCGGCTCAAAACCCATGCCCGACACAACGTGACGAGGTAAACCAAAATCCCGCTTCGGGTCCTTACGGGCACCTGCCGGCTTCTTAGAACCGTTGTGTTGTCAGGATTAGGGTTTGGGGGTTGCGGGTTTAGGGATTGGAAGCCTTTGAGATAAGCGAAACACGATTAGCCACGATCAGCACTTGCGAATCTGAAGCTTATTGCCGACTGGTTGAAGCCTACAAGCTACGCCACGGCCTCATTGAAACATGCATCCGAAGTGCAATGAGGATCGAACAAAACATCTACGTGCGCTGTGCCCGATTACTGTTTAGGTAAGCCTCGAATAGCAAGAGATGTGCAGCATGCAGGAACAAGCGCCGACCACACCATGTCGTGGCATCCTGCGAAGCATGGTTCGGAAGCCAACAGTGTTTGCTTAATATATATAGTGAACCCCAGAAAGTTGGAACATGGATTAAGGATGATTCGTGCTAGGATTCCCTATACGTTAAAGGGTATGAGGATAATGATGTTCCAACTTTCCGGCTTCTACTGTAAGGGCTTTGATAATTAGGATAGGGTTTTGGGGCCCACTATACTATATTTTCAATTATTAAGGAACCTCCAAAAGAGTATTGGTAATTATTTAGGCCCCTCTATTAGGCCTTAGTACTCTAATGCCTAACCCAAAACTCTGAGGGATTTACAAGGCTACACTGGTTGGGACCATTGAAGGGCCCACATCTCGCACCGATATCTCTGTTGATGTTTTCGGAACTATAGACACCTGCACGAAACCGATTGCGGCAAAACGGAAAGTGACACAGGCTTCCCCCTCCCAAGCCCGGCCTGAGCCCTGCAGAAAAGCGGGCTATGGCTTCATTCATATAGGGGCCTTAGTCATTAGAATGGGGTTTTGGAAATAGTATCGGTAATTATTTAGACCAGTAGTTTAATATTAGGTGTACACTGTATACGCCTCAAAAGAATGACCAATGATTGGAGTCACGGGTAATTCATCCCTACACGGCCTGCATCCTAACTCCTAAATCCTCAACCCAATATAACCCCGATGCCCTGCAAACCCACACTCCCTGAGCCTTAGCTCCTATACAAACCCTAAAGCTGTAAACCCTAGACCTGTGCACCCCGAAGCCCAAAAGCTCAGGTCCTTCTTGGGGGCGTAGCGCACGTCCCCGGCTAGCGGGAAGCCTCTCATCAAGAAAAGGAGCTTGCACACAGATTTGAAGGAATAAGGTTTATGATAGATTTTTTTTGTCCGGGCTCATGGGCCTTTCACAGGGAATTCAAAAAAGGCACTCAACGCCTTTAGTTCATCAGTTGCTCTAAACAGGGCTCCGAGCAAGCAAGCCAGTGACTATGGTCAAGCTGGGGCGGACGACTTCCTGGTTCTGGGGGTCACAGGATCTGGGTTTGGTCGGGCTACGACATTGTTCCAAGCGTGGCATGATAACATGTGTGCCAGTGGCCGCGAACACACAGAGGACGAGTCTATAGAATCTTCAACCCCTGAACCCCTAAACCCGAAACACCACCCCTTCATCCACCCTGATAGAATCCCGCTAGCGAGAGAATGGCCTCAGAACAGCAGGGCCAGTCGAGCCCACTTTGCCCTAAACCCCAGACCCTGGAAGCCTAAACCGCACAAGCTAGACACGGAAACCCCAAATCCTGTACCCTAACCACTAAACCTTAGAGCATAAATTCAAACCCCCAATTCCATACTCCCTAAACCCACATCCTGCACCTAACCCTGAATCCCTAAACCCTTTAACCCCCGAACCCAATGCCCTAAACCATAAACCCTAAACCTACCCTAAACCCCAAGAGCCTTTGTGGGCGAAGTGAGCTCGGATTTGATGCATGCGACCGGTGAGAGGCCAGGCCAGGATCAGGGAATAGCCTTTCGTGGGGGCTCATGATAGAACTATAATAGATACTTTAAGGGATCATATTCTAAGGATTCTATCAGGGATTTTGGATCTCGGGGGTCTGTAGGTTTAGGGTGGTTTAGGGTTTAGGGGATACAGGCACGAGGGGCGCAATGAGCTCAGGGGCTGGATTTGAAGCTTTCGAGATAGACTTGGATGCTTTGGGTGTCGGGTTTAAGGCTGAACCCTAAACCCTAAAAAGCGGTTGTCAGCGAGCAGCAGCTGTTGTGGACGTCATCGTCTAAGCGCGCGAGCTTCCTGTACCTCGCTTTTCGAGGCTTTGGCTGAGAGTTGAGATTCTTACCAAACCACGCCTTAAGGACCAAAAGAGCCCTTCAAAGTAAGGGCGCTATACCCTTACAGTATGAATCGCCGGTTAGGGTTCATTTCGTCTTTGAGGAAGATCTGCCATGGACGTCCGACTTTGAAGGATTTCAACAGTTCAGCATTCGGAGCACCTAATATAGGGGCCTTACAAATTAGAATAGGGTTTTGGGGCCCGCTATACTATAAGTACAATAAGGAGCCCCCAAATAGTATTGGTAAGTATCAATCAAGGCCCCTATATTATGCTATGGAGCCTGCACTACCACCCTTTCAGTCCTGATGTAAAGGGCTGGTATTGTGCGTCCTTGCTCAAGAAATGCTCTCACCAGGTCGGATACGAGCACCAACTCAGAAAGCCTTTAAATCCTAAACAAGAAAGCCCTGCAAACCCAAAGCCCTAAACCAGAAAGCCCCTGCAGCCTTAAGCCCTAAACCCACATTCATCCAAACCCTAAGCCACAAAGCCTTGTAAACCAAAGCCCGGCCGAGGTTTCTACAAAGCCGTGTAAAGAAAAGAGCCCTTTGTTCCATTGCTCCATGTTCGGGGTATGAAATGCAGTCTAAAGCACCAACCAATAGAAAGCTGAATCCGAAAAAAAAGCCAACCTGTCGACTCTCAACGAGCAGAGTGAGCAACAACAGTGTTTCGTCATCCAGTTGCGATCAATTTCGGTTCCTGCACCTCATACAGCGCAATATCGAAATCGATACTTCTGCAATGCAGGTGCAAGGTGACAGCCGGCTTTCCGTAGGGATGGACTACCTTCCGGAAGGGGCCACCGGCAGGTTTTCGGCTACAGGTAGTTCTAAGCAACATCCAATTTGAGGCCGGGGCTGAGGAGTGAGATAGGGGCTTCAGCATTTGCGGGTGTACGGTGTAACCACTTGATGACCCGTGCACTTGTTCATGTTGGAGTGTACTGTATAACATGTAACTTTAATGGCCCCTTCACACGCGACAATAATCCGATAGTGGCTCGCGTAGACGTTGCATGTCAGCTTTGAGTTTGTCCAACGGCTCGTTTCCGAACGATCCACAAACGAAAGGTCCCGATACCCTTACACTATGAACCCCTATATGGTTTTCGAACCGTAAGCCCTTTCAGGGTACATTTCGTCCTTCATGGGCTCTCTGCCTAAACCCTAAACCCTATCTCTGCAAGGCACTGCGCGGTGCCGGTCGGCCGTCTGAACGCTGCGGAGCTTTGCTTCGATGCTTCCTGGCAAAGGCGGCAATGCTCGTGGAGGACGAGACTTCTGATTCATCCTTGATGGATGTATCTTAGTATGGTAGTATAGTATATAGTAGTATAGCACAGTATAGTAGTCTTGTACAGTATAGTATAGTGCAGTATTGTATTGTATAATTTAGTATAGTAATATAATGCGGTACAGCATGGCATAGTGCAGTCTAGTGTAGTGTGGCGTAGTATTGTCCTATAAACCCCAAACCCAGGAAATCCTAAACTCGAAACCCAACGCCATGACAATTCTAGCCTAAGTGCCTCCCTAAATAAGCCCTGAACTGTAGGCCCTACACCCAAAACCCTGAACATCCTAAACCCAAAACCCTGAAAACCCTAAACCCTATAAACCCTGAGCCCTTACCAGGACCCTCCTTGTACCCTCAAATAGGGGTATATGGTCCCAAATAAGGGCATTTAGGGTCTAATAGAGGGTAGATGGAGGGTCTAGGTAAGTGTTCTTGGAGGACCATTGCCTCGATCCGGGACCATGTCTCCGACAGCCAGAGCCAGGTACGCTTTCGCAACCTCTCCTGACCCAAAGTTTCGGCGCTCACACTCGGGGAATCCATGGGCTTATAGGCTGTTGGGTTGAGGGTTTCGGTACACTTCTGGTTGTGTGGTTTAGGGCTTAGGGGTTTAGGGTTTAGGGTCCTCTCCTGACCCAAGGGGCCCAAGTAATCGCATAGTACATACGTTTGGAGCCGAAACCTATCTACTCAGTACCTACGACCTTGGTACTTGGACCATCTCCTGAAGATATTTGTCGGCTAGGGGCATTAGGGGGCTTAATGGGAGTTGGGCTTTTGGGTGGTCTAGGCGTAGGGCGGTTCGGGTTTAGAGTCTTGGGGGTTACCGTGAAGGTTGATAAGTGAACAAATATGACATTAGAATCATGTGATAGAGCCATAATGTAAAACTGTATAGCTAAGGTAGCTCACGGGCTGGCTGTGACCCACATGAAGCCCCACACTTCCTTTTTGGGAAAGCCTTTCATTGGGAGATGTTATGTAAAAGCCCGAAGGAACTTGACAAGAACGTAGTCTGAGAAAGGACGGTTACCAAAAACAAGTTCCCCTATCCAGGGTCGAGGTGGGAAGGCTCCATCCCCAAACCCTGATTCCTAAAGGGCCTAAACCGTAAACCCCGCCAAAAACCCCTAAACCCTAAATGCCCTAAACCCTATCCCTTATCAGCTCCGCCGAGCATCGGGAGGAAAATCGTGACTTCAAGTCTCCTTCAGCCTCCTGACGAGCTCGACATAGGGGCGAGGGGGATCAGAAACAGGCGGTACCTTATTCGGGGTTGAGGGTTCAGGGTTGTTATGGGCCCTGTGACCAAAGTCTCGTTGTTCGGGTCTATATATGCTCACTCTCACTCTCTCTTTTTCCCTAGGGTTTAGGGTTTAGGTTTTAGGGTTTAGGGTTTAGGGTTCTCTCTCTCTCTGTCTCTCTCTCTCTCTCTGCGGTGTGCTATCCGCAAGGGTCTCGCAGAACGGTGGGCCCGAGCTTTGGGGTCCCTGACTGCTAACACTCTGTGCTTAAGAGCATTTTTTGGGGGTTTAGGGTTTAGGGGTTTAGGATACTGCCCTACAGCTCTAGAAGGACGTCATCTTCGGCAAGCCCAGAATGGGGGAAGCAACACTTGGAGTAAGCCCCAGGTCCATGTAGATCTTCGCTGCCTGCGTCTACATTGTGAAGTTTCCTCTAAACCCTCAACATTGCCATCTGCACCCTACCTTAACCTACCCAGACCTACTAGTTCGTAGGGTCCCTATAAAACTTACACCAATCAAAGCCTAAACCCTCAAAAGCTGAAGGCATGAACACCAGATTTCCGAGGGAGCCTTGCAGAGTGGCACGACCAGTGCTCCAGAAGTCGGCAAATCCAAGCGAGACACCGATTGAATTCCTGAAGTTTAGAGTTTTAGGGTTTAGGGCTGAGCGGGTAGTGTAGGAGCCTTAATACGGATATTATACTATAATGATAATAAGCAACCAACAAAACCCTATTCTAATTATTAAGGCCCCTACATTACATGCTTTACGGTTCAGGGTTTAGGGCATCTCCGGCCCTTTGGAGGGAAGGGGGTGTCGGCACAGGGTGGACTTGTGTTGTCCAGCAGTTCTGGCTGGGGCCGGGGCTTAGAAGGTCGAGGGCGAGGGTGTAGGACCTAGAGATAATTGGGCAGGTAATTAGGGGTTGAGGACTTGGGATCGGACTTGGGGTTTCAGAGTCAGTTGATTAACAGTGTCGGTGCATGCACAAGGCCTGCGCCCATGTCGGGTGTGGGGTGGCTTTTACCCGTAGGCTCCATAGTGCCATAGTAGTTCCTTTTTGGTGTTACCTTATCGGATTCTAAATACGAGCCTCCAAAAGGAACTACTATGGAGCCTCTAGGCAGGCTTCCTGGGTCACACAGCCAAGCTGCGATAGCTCTGCTCGCCAGCATCAGCATCAATCTCCGCCTGGTACGCCTCAATCAAGTCCTTCCGGGGTCGATGCTGCTAGTTCCTGGTCATGTAGGAACCTGATTAAGAAACCTTGGGCCTTCAATAGGGTTCCTTATATGAATCCTACTATTTTGGGGTTATAAGGCCTAGGGTTTCTTAATCAGGGTGTTTGTAATGAGCATTTCTGCTATGTGTCGGCGTTGAGGAAGAATAAAGCTCGCGACTTTACCCAGGCTATGCTTGCACAGACCTCTCCACATGTCCTCCGTCGAGATTCCCGCAGGCTTGTCTAGGACGGCCGCATACCTTGACAAGACTCGGCTTTCAGAGGACAAGGCAGGACGAACAGCATGAATTGCCCTAAGTTCCCTAAACCCTAAAGCCTAGCACCCATCCCGGAAACTGCTCCAGAAGCCGAGCCTATCGTGGACGCAACCGAATCGATTTTTACAGCCTCAGCCCGATAGAACCGTACAGTCGCGCCAACACCCCCCAACAAAAACATGGCAGAACCCATACAGGGTTTAGGGTTTAGGGTTTAGCTTCAAGGACCCTGTCCTGTAAGTTTCATGCTTACTATCAGGATTCCCATAAGGCTATGTTTTTCTTCCGGGGTCCTGTACAGAGGTTCCTGATTATGATTTCTTTGTCGATTGTAGAAACCAAAAATTGAGGTGAAGCTAGGGCTAAGACCGCTCCATGACGGCAAGCACTTCAACGGAGACTTTCCGCTCGCAGAGAGTCAGACCTTGAGAGGGGCCGATCGGGTTTAACATCAACGGTTGAACAGGGATCCTATACAAACGGTTTAGGATTCCATTAAGGGGTCCTCGCAGGGTTCTATAAAAGATTGAGGGCTTGGGGTTTTGGGTTTTGGGTTCAAGGCTCAAACGGATTAAGGTTTAAGGGGTTACATAAGATTGAATTCAAAACCCTTTTTTGCATCCGGTCTGCAGCGACTCTACCGGGAATTCAAAACCCTAAAACCCTAAAGCCTTAAACCTCAAACCCAAAACTCTAAACCCGCATAAACTCAGAATTCCCCAATTCTAACGGATTTAGGCTCTGCCGTGCTCACGCTCGGACTCTCCAGGCCCAAGCTTCCAGGAAGGGGGATTTAGAAAACAAGGGTTGCAGGTTCCTTCGCAGTTACTTTCCGGATCTCATTGGGGGTCTTTATGGGTTCCAGTGTGGCTTGTGGGGCTTGCAGGCTTTGCGGCTTTGGGAGTGGAATGCCAGGATCAAGGGGCTATAAGACGACTTGCAGAGTTTTCATGGCAGGTCAGTCGAAACTAGGGGCTACTAGCGGTTCAATCCTAGCTGTCATGGTATGACTGAACAATGTAGACTCAACCCTAGTAAATAGGGACCTTGATAACACCCTGAAGCCCTGAGGTTACCGGTCACAGGGAAACCACAAGCGGTTTAGGGTTTAGGGTTTAAGGTCACAAGCAATTTGCACTTGCATTAACAGCGGCCGTGTCCGATCTTCGCAGCTGGCTCAGCTGGCTCACTGGCCGGTCCACCTCGGCAACAAATCCACGAGCGTGATGAACACTGAGCCCTGCCATAAAGACAACACGAACCCTGAAAGAGTTTCAGGTTCATATACCATATAGGGATTCAGACTACAAGGCTGTAGGGCCCTTACTTTTCAGGGCCTTTTGATCCTCAAGGTACCTGGACCCTCAAAAGCCTGCTGATTCAAAGACTCCTATATCGAAAAAATAAGGAGGAACTCGAACAGGTGCCTGAAGGAGACCTTGGGTTCAGGTACAATCTCCCCTGTGTAGTTCCTTTTGCTTAACAAGTATATCTTGTACTCTGCGATCCTCACCAGAAATGTCGATGAACCCCAAAGAATGAACTACGATCGAAGATATTCTTAGATCCCAGAGCCGTGCAACCAAAGACCATCATTCTGCTTGTTTAGGCCTCGAGCTCAGCGACATGACATGTGCTTCGGGCACAGAGCCAACTATGTCTTCAAGCCTTGCGTATAAAAGGGTTTAGGAGTTTAGGATACAGGGTTTAGGGGTCATGGCAGTATGAATATCTGTTGATCTGTTTTGCGTGTGTCAAACAAGTGTGTACGTGGTTGGGTCCGTAAGCAAACCAGTTTTTTTCTGGTGACCCTTTTCAAGGCATGGCCGAGTATCAAAGATCTAATAACTTATACACTGAAACACCATCCCCGTTCCCCGCACGTCCTGCTGCAGCCACCGGCCTCCAAACCCCTGATGATCTCTAAATTAGGGGTCCCTTTCTTGGTACGGGACCCTAAATTAGGGAACTACCGGCTTTCTGCCGGCAAAGAAGCGAACGAAGAAGGAGCTTCCAGAGACGAACAACCCTGCAATAGAAAACCCAGATAGCCCTCATACCCAAGCTCTCCCTGGACCTCCTCTTACCTAAATAATAGGTTACTGATAGGTCTTTTTTGAAATCCTAGGCATGAATATTGCCAAACCAACAAACGACAATGGCGACAGTAGGTGTTGTTAGTAAGCAACAATCCGGCAAATCCGCCTGTGCGCTTGCCCGAGCCAGAGAAGCGGATGGTTGTTCCGCGCTTGGCATCTTCCTCCAACTCAAACCTGCAGGTTTTAGGGTTTAGGGTTTGGCTCTACCCACATCGGTACGATTTTGGGTCTTGGCTCCAGGGATTACCTAGACGACCTTGACTCTGGATTGTAGCACCGCTTCTTGGACAGCCTAGTCTGTTGTCAGGAACTTAATAAGGCTCGTGAGCTGCAAGCCTAGTGCAGTAGGATTTCGGGGGTTTCTTGTTTGCAGGGCTTGCGAGGGAACTATAAACTGGCTATCCCGAATGCAAAACCCGAATCCTAGAGCCGTTGGTAATGCTGCCCTGAGCAGGTCCTTGCCGTTCTTCCGTGTGCTGAATACCAGCTGGACCAGTTTGTCTAGACATTGTTGCATGTTGGCGCATAACATCCGTTCGTGGTAGCCAGTTCTGCTAGCCGAAGTCTACGCCACAGCTGCTTCTTTAGGCGGTTGCTGTGTTTCATTCCGCGACTCGGAGAGGCACCACTTTCCTCTGCAAAGTTTGAAGAAACATGTTCAGACCCGAAGTCCTAAGATCCTCTCAATGCAACCCTTAAAAAAAGCCTAAACCCTTCTAAGTCCTGAAGAGTCCTAAAGCCAAGACGAAACACCCTCAAATAGCCCTAGAGGATTTGCGAATTCCAGCAAAGGACCCTACCGCAAAATGCCGAGCCAGGGCTTTCGGGTTTTTAGATCCCCTAAAGGAACCCTATAGATTAGGGTTTAGGGTTTAGGGCTTAGGGTTTAAAGGAACCCTACAGAGCCTTTAAAGGAACGCTAAATGAATCCAAAATGCCAGGATAGGCCTGGCGTCCTCGGCCAGGACCCTCGCCAGCAAACGGCCGTGAAGCAATCGCTGGACACAGGAATCCTCCAGGCCAGTACAGTGTAGTACGATATGAGTACAGTATTAGTATAGCATAATACAGTAGAGCATGGGCTAGAATGGTATGGTATAGTGAGGCATAGTAAATAGTATAACATGAAATGGTGTATTGTACTATAGTCTGTGGACCTAGTACATCAGTGAACCGCATTGGGCCCCTGCAGCTTGTAATCTTCCGAGGACATCGGTACCTCAAACAGTTGTTGCGTGAGATAGGGGGCCTCAAACTCCCTTGCTCCCTACCTGTGGCCTGGCCCAAAAACATACATTCTTAAGGACGTTTACAAGGAAGCCAAAAACAGGGAAGGCGAAGCAAGTAGGTTGTTCGGCTACAGGTGATCCCTACACGAACGGTTTCCCATACCGAATCTGGAGTCCCGAGCTCATAGGGTTTGTGCTCCCATGCATTTACTGACCACATGACACTTAGGCACAGGGTAGTTTAGGGTGGAGGGCTTATAGGGTCTTAGCTGTTCAGCCTGGAAGCAGTTGTCCGCGACTAGATGTCCAACCTACATACAACCTGCGGCTGGAAACTCATTATGCTGCAGGCTTGAAGGACGAGCTTAGTGTGTTGCACCAAACCGCATCTCCAGAACCTGCTCCCAAGCCCTATTAACCCTGAGCCACCAAAACCCCTTCCTTAACCACCTTTTTTAAGGAAGTTCATCGGAAATCACAAAACGGAACCATAAAAAAGGTAGGTTTTCCAGGTAAGCCCTAAACCCAACGCCCTAAACACTCCTGTGCCACTTCGCAAAGCAGTTGAGAGGAGAAGCACTTCTTCTGTGGGTCAGCCTGGCCAAAGGGCTTCGACTGTCAGGCTTAGGGGCTTTGCGGGTTTAGGAATTACCTTAACCCTGAATAACCTACCTTTTTAAGATTCCTTATTATGATTTCCTTATATGAGTTCTTAAAAAGGTAGGTTGTTCGGGGTTAAGGTAGGGCTTAGGGTCAGAGGCCGTGGAATTTGTAGCTCTTTCTGGTCGCGAACCTGTACAGGGCACTCATCCCTGCACTGCTGCTAGTCTAATCAAGCTCGCGCCTTACCCACAATACACACCTCATCAAACACAGTTTTGGGTACTGTGTCTGTCGAATAAGGCTTTGGGGTATAGTACAGTATATAGTATAGTATAAACGCAACTAGGGACCCTAAGGAATTGGAGTAATGTTGCTGATATCCCGCTCTTAAGGAAAAAGGCGGCCTGTCCTGCAGAGCCTTGAGCACGACAGCCACGCGGGAGATGAGCGACTCCTAGCCGTGGCAAATGTCCACACAAAACCCAGAAATTTCCAAAACCCGTATCGAAGGAATATATACCTGAGCCCAGTAAAGAGACGGCTCATTCCTGGCTCGACAGTTCCAGCTGCTCCGCGTCGTCCCACCTTTGGGTTTTTGCGTGCAGGGCTTCAGGTTTGGGGTTTATGGGGTTTGTTGGAAGGATCACGCGTACAATGGTAATGGGAAATGCGAACAAACTTGTCTAGAAGTATCACAGTAGCTAGCATTTGCAGGTTTTCACAAAACAACAAACTTTAGATCAGACAGGTGGCCAAGCCCCCCAGACCCGACACGGAGACATTGCTTTGTACTGAGAAACATCGCTCTTCGATGAAAGTCTGGGCTGCTTCAGGGCCCATAGCTTATGGTCTTCACATTCGCTGTCCTACCAAGACCTTACTCTTCGTCTGGATAACCTGCAGTGCATGTAAGGCGAAAGCACAGAGATTCAGTTCTGAGATCATGAGCCTGTACCTCTGCTGACTCTGCTGCCAGCATGCGCTGCGTCTGTGAGAGCGACCTGCGTCCGTCGCAATCTGCAGTCACCAGGCTCGGCCTTCATCGATTGTGCAGGAGAGAATGCGGAGGCCACTTAACCATGAATTAAGTAACCCTAACCTACAATGAGACGACCGTTCTTATCATGACTCAAGCAAGGAATACTCTGTAATTCTGTGCAGAAAAAGGCTCTCTTGAAGGGAGACTGGGTAACGGCTTTTGACTCTGCCAGCTGTTGGCTGCACGTACACTAAGGAAGCTCCACTTCACAAGTGTAATGTAGGGGCCTCAATAATTACCTATACTTTTGGAGGTTCCTTATTGTAGTTATAGTATAATGGGCCCCAAAACCCTATTCTAATTCTTAAGGCTCCTGTTTTAGTGCTTCAGGGTTTCAGCACTCACAACTCGGACAAGCCAGGCGAAGGTTTTGGTACGACAAAGAACTTTGGCTAAAGGACAAGCGGTCAGGATTTACGGTTTAGTGCCTCGGGCTTCAGGTCATAGCAAAAATCCAGTCTCACCTGCCTGGAACTATCTAGGTGGTGAGTAACATGGGGCCAGGCTGTGAAATGCATAGCACTTTGGAGAGCAGAACATCAGCTTCGTCGTTGTAGACGTCGGCCTGAAGAACATCATCATCCTCACTATAGTTGTGCTGCCATTAAAATCGATCGGACACTGCCATCGTCATCGACAACATCGTCCTCCTCTGGGAACCATTGTCGGAACACGGTCCATGTGCGAAGAAAGGCTGCCAAACTCCTGCGAACGATGGATCAGGAACAAAGCCTTTGAACGCGAATAACAGAAAACCGAAGCAGTCCTCAAGTCCGAAGCACCAGGCACACCGACTAACCATTTATTGAACCATGAGACGACACTCAGGCTCTGTAAACCCTGAGGTTCACACCGACCAGCCCATAAACTCTGAACTCTAGACCCCAAAACCAGCCCAATAACCCAAACTCCCAAATTCCAAGACCTTAAATTCTTACACCTTTAAACCCTAAACCCTACACCTCGGAATCCTTCGAAGCCCTCAGCTGCCCCATCTTCTGCCTCGTCGCCCCCTGGCCGCCCAACAACGAAGATCTCCGAGCGCTCCTGACACAGTCTTCCCTGGACAAAGCATCTCTTACTAATTGCGACCGAACGCACACACACACAGATATATATATATATATATGATATATATATATATATATCATATATATATAGTGTATATATCATATATATATATATATAGTGTATATATCTTTATATACATACATACATATAGATAGTTATAAACATATATAGATATGTAAATTGGAATGTTGTTTTTCGGACTCTTGGGAATGTTCATCTACGGTATATTCCTTAACCAAAGCAATTGCAAAGACTCTGCATGGCTTTAGGTGCAATGATTATGGCATTTCAATGCCTGTCATGGAAGTCACGGGCCAAATGGGAGCTTTACTGCTACCTGCAGGTTCATCGGCGCCCAGCTTTGAGATTTCTGGAACATCAACTTTGAAATGTCTAGGGCAAGGTGGTTGCTACGCAGTCGCCGTCCTGTATAGGGCATATGGGAGTTTCCGAAAATAGGGGACCCTATTATGGTACCCTAAATAGTAGGATCCTTATTATAAGGACCCCCCCAAAATGAGGCCCCTTGTTTTCGGAAACTCCCATATAGGGTCTCACAGCTTGCAGGGATCCTCGTGCTTTCTCACACAAGGCAACGAGAAAAGGGCAGGGTATGGATGCGGTGTCGATATCTCCCTAAACCTGCCCACAGGCTTCAATGGCGCGACTTAAGTCAGGTAAAGGGTTCATTGATAAAACAAGGTATATATATATATGTGTATATATATATATGTATGTATATATATATATATGTACATATTGATCGATTGATGGAACTTGGAACCTCTGGTAGAGCGGTAGGCCCTGTCCCTGAAACACTTTGTGGAACAATCTATGGAACTGCTCAGACGGCCAAGCCCGAGCCATTCCAAACCCGACACCAGATTCTAAATCCCAAAGCCGTACCCAGGGGCTCCAGTTACCTCAGAGCAGGCTACATACAACTATTTTTACCCTAGTAGCATATGATTCAAGTAGCTGGAGTTCTTGGGCTAGCTATGGACTCAGGCTATAAGGTCTGAGCTGAAAGCTTGCATGCCAAGGCCTCATCTCTAATCCCGAAACCATACATCCTCAGCCCCACACCCATAACCCATATATATATATATATAACCTAGACAACACTACGCTACACCCAGTTAGCGCTGAACCTGCACCACGCAAATACAGGGATGTACTCGGGTCCTATATTGCATCACCGCGTTGCAGAGCTCCCCAGAGCCCAATTGAAACTCTGAAAGGAAACAATTCGTTGCATCGAGTTTGGGAAGTCGACCTAAACCTCAGGTAAAATATGTGTAAGACCCTCAACGGCCTTAAGGGAAGCGCTAATCTTCAAAAAGGCAACCTCCAAAAAACAACAACCGGTGGGCCTGAAGGAAGCGGAGCAGCGCAGGGATTGCCACTTTCCACCTCAATGCTCTCTTAGTGCTCAATAATCCATGTTAAGGTTTGAAGTTAGATTACTGCTTAGGAAAGCTTAAAAAGCCTCGCATCTGGTATGAAACCCTAGAAGCGCACAAAACACCCGTTTTTCTCCTATGATGGGACTAACTCCCATAAACCCTTGTCGTGGCCCTTCTGAGACTTGTTTTTGGCTTCTTTTGAACCCTAACAACTATCTAAAATCGTTTTGCTCCTATAACCCCCCCCTTCTCACCGCTTAACCCCCAGCCCTGGGTCTTGCTTCCTGTTCTGCGACCGTTCAAAGAGACCCTCCAACTACACGTTACTATATCCCAAATACCCACTATCAAGGACCAAAGGGTTCTACAACCGGGTACTTGGGGGGGTCCTGGTGTTCTGAGACCTTTCCAAGAGAGTGCTACGCTTAAACCCTACACCCGAAGCCCTAAACCCCGAGTCTTGATTCCGGCCTGTTCTTAAACCCTGCATCAACCCCTATAAACCGTCGAGTGCTGAGCCTTCCACCAGGATTCTGACCTCGGCGCATGGGCCGGCAGTGGTGCGCCTTGCCGAAGGGCAAAGGCTCTATAGGGCTCGTTTACGGGAACTCGAGGGTGTCTTTCTTTTGAAAGGGAACTTAGACTTGGATCATGGTAGAAACAATGGGGGTTTGGGAAATCTTTACAAGGGAACTTAAGTACTGGCTTTATAGTAGGGGTTCCTTCTCAACGGTAACCTAGGTTTTAGGAGCTCCTTTTTAGGGGAGCTTCGGCCTTTAGGAGTCCATGGCCGGCCTTCGGCGATCTCGGCACGCAGCCAGCGCGTCAGCGCCGCCCGCGTCCGAGGCACCGTGGCGACCCAGTCGAGCCGGACGGGTTCACGCCTGACTCCAAAAGGTTCCCTAGACGGTTTAGGGTTTAGGGTAGACCTCCAGCTACCTAGATAGCAAGCTACTACTCATATATTAGCTACTCCAGTAAACCCATTCTTAACGCAACTGGAGCCCTAGTGTGAGGGGTCTTGGTGAGAATCCCCCGACTCAATATTGGCACACCTACTTTAATCCTCACAGGAAAAATTCTAGGAGGGTGGATGCATTAGCTCATCAGGTTTATAAGCTTATAGTATATAAGCCGTTTCCTTAGGATGTTAGGGTTCCTTCATGATAGCTACAGTATGACTAATAACACAACCCCCAGCCCTAAGGCCCTAAGACCCTTCAACCATCTTAAAGCAATAAGCCCTAGAACCGAAGTAAAGCGCTAAGGCCTTCGAGCCTTAGAGTCAAAAACCCCAAGCAGGAAGAGAGAAGCAGCCAAGCAACCCGCTGCCACGAGACGACATGACCTTCGGCGGTTGCGAAAGCTAGGCTTTAAGCACTTTAGGCAATTAGTTACTATAGGGTCCTTAATAAGTACCGATACGCTCCATATTTTACAGGGTTTCTGGTTTTTACGGCTCAAAGCCTGAATCATCAGAAATCGTGTGCATCATTGCATCATTGTAGTATAGCAACGATAAGACAGCATGACTCAGGCGTCTATACAATATCAAGGCTTCAGCTTTGTGGAACTCTTTGTTTTGCACGGCTCACCGCTTTTCTCAAGAACTTTTGGGTCACTGGCGGGCAGTTTTCCTCGCCACAGCGATAAGAACCACATGACCGTTGACGAACCGGAGCCCTATACCATTGAACTGCTCATCCCTGCACGGCTTTTGCACCTCAAACACTTTTAGGCTGCATGTCGTCGGTAAGGACTGTAACTAGACGTTGGGAGACTCCCGTGCTGGCCCAAGAACTATTGAACAAATTGAGAGGGGCATCATCGTGAAGTTCATTCCTCTGAGGACCATCTGGGCACCTAGCACAGGTGAAGGTTTCATTGCTCGACCCCCTGCTTGACAAACTAAACTACACTTTGTCGACGAATCAGCCCTGCTGCTTCACGGTGCCTGTCATTTAAATTACGTTCAATCAAGATGTGTTGGCACGCGGAGGCCTTGCCGTGCACATGAACAGGCTCGCATTACCATATCGGGTTGGTGTACTGCCTGAAGGACCGGATGACCCTTACGGTAGACTCATCGTATTTAACTAAATGGTAATTATAGGTTGAACCTTACACCCCTTTAGAGTACGTCGTCCGTAAGGCTGAGCAATCAACCTGTGAATTACCGTCTGCCGTAATTTGCCGCAATTACGGTCCGGAGCGCAGCCATAGCAACCTCTCATGGTCTTTGGATCCAGAAGCCGAGATATTCGAGTCCTCAAAGCCGTAATGTAAGGGCCTTAATTGGAATAGGGTTTTGGGGGTTCCTTATTGTAATCATAGTATAATATAACCCAAAACCTTATTCTAATCATTCAGGCCCTATATTAATTAGGGTTTCCCTTGAAGCCACAAGGTGCCAGGGTGCGTGGCGCAGCCCAGCAACCAGCTCGCGCTGCAGATCCTCCGGCACATGTCAAAAAGGGCTCTAGACAACATCCCCTATATAATTCTCGTATGGTCGTCCTTTTCTCAGTTTATTAGGGTGGCATACTATACCCCAGTGTCGACAAGGTTTAGGGGTTTAGGGTTTAGGGAACCCTCGTGAACTGCGTTAACACCGTTTCTCCTTGCTTTTCGTGTTCGTGCAGCCCCAGCTGAGGATGAGAGACAGTGCGGCCATGCCGGCAAACCGAAGCGAACGCTCGGCAAGAAGCCTCAATTCTGACCCCCTACGAAAATATACTCACAACATATCAGCCCTAAATCCTTGAGCATGAGAAACGTCCAAGTTTCCCCACGAGCACGTTGTGAGATAACCTGAGAATATAAGCATCCGGAAGTATTGATCCGATGAACAGTTTGTTGCAGTAAGTGCCACACCCGTGCCAGAACCCGAACCGGAACCGCCTGAAGTTTCGAGGTTCCGAAATTCGGAAGTTCCGAGGTTTGTGGGAGGGGGAGAGGGTTCGGAGGTTGCCAGATTCTGAGGCGTTTTTGTTCATGGGGAAGGGGGGGGGAGGTTCGGGTTCCGGTTCGGGTTCGGAGGTTCTGAGATTTGGAGATGCGGTTTTGATTTTTTCATTCGGGTCATCGAGGAGGTTCCGATGTTCCGAGGCACCAGGATTATTTTGTTGGCGAAGGGGGGGAAGGTTTGAGTTTGGGTCCGATGCAATATTGTAGGATGGGAGGGTGGGGGGGTTCCTAGGTTCCGAAGTTAGAGAGGCTGGGATTCGTTTTGTTTGGAAGGGGGAGGNTTTAAAGGAAGGTTCTCGGCGGTATTCTGGGGTTCACGGTTTTAGGGTTTTTTTGCGGGCTTTAAGGAGGCTTGATGCTCCGGGATTTTTTTGGATGGAGGGGGGGTTTGGGTGCAGGGGGGGTGGGGTTGTGGTTCGAGTTCGGGTGGGGCTCGTTATGCCTTTTCTTTTGATCTCGGTGTGTAACATGCAGAAGAGTAACTCGCCTCTTGAATCGAACAGGTTGAGCTTTCAACAATAGCCACAGCAACGAACATCGGTGGTGACATCCGTCATAACCAAGCAGTCTAGACTCCCGAGGTTTCCTGCTATTTTTTGCTGGCGCCCTGATAGAAGAAGAACCCCGAAGCCCACAACCCCACCCTAGCTGCTGAGTCCGGAAGCCTTAAACCCAGAAGCCTTAACCCTGAAGATCTCTCAGCAGGGAAAGAGACACAGGCTTCAATTGTAGATAAGCTAGGCACCCTCACAAGCTCAAAATCCCAAAATGACCAAACGAAACTCCAAATCTCACGCCTTGGCTTCCGCCACTGTGCGGGTCCGAACTTCTGTGGTCGACGGCACCTCGATATAATTCGCGGATCAATTCTCGAGTGTTTCAGGGCAATTGTTTAGGGCTCAGGCTTCAGGATATGCCGGAACCACCAAAAAGGCTTGCTCTTATCAAGGTTCCTTCTCGTTTAGACAAAGCTTGAAAAACTCAAATTGGCAGTGGGAGCGGGGAGTATTACAGTATTGTCTAGGGTGCCGAAATAGAGGTCCTTATCCTACTATGCGAATATACAGATATATTTGTACTTATGTATATACAATATAGATATAGATCTGTATATGCATGGTATGTACGTATGTATGTGTGCACGTACGTATGTACGTATGTATGTATGTATGTGCATACGTCATGTACTTGCAGCTGCATGTTTAGAGAACGAGCTGCAAATGTATGTCTATGTCTGGACTGGAAAGGTGTTTACGTGTATACGGTGAGTGTACATGCGTAATTACATACCTACCTGGTTAGCTACCTACCTACCCCCCCTGCCTACCTTCCTACCTAACTGCCTGCCTGCCCACACAAGCATCTGTTTAACGACGAGCGCAGCAGTATGTGCATAGATGCATACATCAATTCATGTCGCTACGATGCTGATGAATATGCAATGCCCCGTTTTGGGAGTTTCCGAACATAGGGAACCCCAAAAAAGCACCCTATATAGTAGGATCCTTCTTATAAGGACCCCAAAATAAGGTACCCCTAAGACCCGTAATTTTCGGCAACTCGCATTTGCATGAACGACGCTCCTGACTAATGAGCCGCCTCCCGGCAGCTTGCGCGCACGAGGCCGTGCTCGGCGGCGAGGTGGCCGAACAGCTGGTTCCTGCTCTTGCAATTGGCTACTTGGAGGTTCGTGGGTAGTTATAAGTAGGGTTATAAGTAGGGTAACTATACTTATAACCCATGTTAGGGGACTTATAACTTCACTTTTAACTACCCATGAACCTCCAAGTACGTCTTGCTGTCCGACAGCGGAACAGATGAAGCCCTCCTTTACCCCTATATTGCCGATTCCAGATAACAAACTGGACGAACGTCTAAACACTCGGGGTTTCACGGTCCTCATAAGCTTGCTTCTGAAGCAACGCAGGCGCCACTAATTCGAAGGAGAGTGTTCTTTGGGCTCAAGCGCCCAGTTTCGGAAACTGGTGTCTCTAATATCAACTCCAAACCCTACCCAACCCATGGTGGAAAAAGCAATACCTGAGATTTACATAGGAGTCAGAAATCACTATCTGGCGTTGACAAGCTTTTATAACAAAATACACGTCATTACACAGCATCGAATATCACGTAGTATTATCTCCCCTATACGTCCTAAACCCTGACCCTAAGGGTCCGAGTAGCCCTTCTTTGTGGCTTTTGGTACCCAGCAGGGCCCCAAAGTCCTATAATAAGGGGTACTTCAACCCTTATAGGGTGAACATCTGCACCCTAAACCCTAAACCCTAGACCCTAAACCCTATAAGCCCTAAACCACATCTGCTGGCCTCGTAGTGAAGGAGCGGGGGCAGGTGCTGCACTGCCAGGCCTCGGAGTGCTTCCGGCCTGGCAAAGCCCGCAACTTCCCTCGGCATCCTTTAAGGGATCCTTGAAGGGTTTAGGGCTTAAGGTTGAGAGTTTAGGATTTAGGAGGTTAGGGTTTATGGTTTAGAGTTTAGGGTTGAGGTGTTGGGGGGCTTCGGGTTTAGGGGCTTAATTTTTGTTTTTGAGCGCCTTTTTCCGCCTTGCAGTTAAGGTCAGCAGAACCGGGGTTTAGGGCTTAAGGTTTAAGCTCTCAAGGGTTGGCTAGAATTACAAGGGATCTGATAAGGATTCTAAAAAATGCTGGGTTTAGGGGTTGGGTTAGGGTTTAAGGTTTATGGTTCATAACAGCTACGGGTTCTTGGGATCCTGTAAGGGTTTCAATACAGGATTTAGGGTTTAGGGTTGGGAGGGGCCTTGTGGTTTAGGGTTTAAGGTTTATGACGTGTACGGTGTAAGGTGCAAAGACTTGCACATAAGGGTGCTGTAGAATTTCTGAAGGACTGTCTTTGAGGACGCTGTGCTCTGGGCTTTTTTGGGGGTGGCTCAGGGTGTGGATTCGGAAACTGAGGGTTGATGATTGCGGGCTAGAAGCTCAAGAAAAGTCTATGATATAGGGGCCTTAAGAATTAGAATGGGATTTTGGAATGCCATCATAGTATAATTATAGCAAGGAACCCCCCAAAGAGTATTGGTAGTTATTTGGGCCCCTATAGTAGAGTAATCTAGAAGCCTGCCTAATCAGAGAACAGCTCCTTGGGTTCCCATAATAAGTGCAATAGAATATCCCTCCCAACACCTTACTCCAATCATTTAAGGCGAGACTTGTATCTGCTATTGAGGTCACTGGATCCCTATTTGAAGGATCATGAAAGTCCGCAACTAATTAGGGTTTTTCAAGTAAGGCAACTATACTTGTACTTACTTCTAACCCCTATTAAGCTACTTTTAACCTAACTTACTAAGTCCCATGATCCTCGCCAGTCAGGGCATCACATGAATCCTGAATGGCCTGCAGCCGGACCGTCCTGGGCGGCAGGAGTTGTGCTGCAAGGCACACTGCAGCTGGCATCCGGCTGCAGGACGATGGTGTGCCTTACCGAAGGCGAAGGAGTGTCTAATCGAGGTTTTTTTTTGCATCCGGGCTTGTGAAGTCGGCCGGGGAAGGTGACAGGCAGCAACAGAATCGCGCCAAGCTGCAGCACTACTCTAATCGAGGTTCCTACAGCAATCATGTCACTATCAGACAGAAAGATAACACAGATAAGAACAAGCCATAAGATACACCTCACACTCCAACGGCTCTTTGGTCCCAAGGCTTTCAAGTGCATGGGGGAGAGCACACCTCAAACGTCGACGGCATGGTTTCAGAAGCCCGGCTCAGGGCTTACATGTGGTTCCGATTACATAACCCACCCTCGATAAAACTAAGAGTCATAGTAACCCACTGTTTCGTAGCATATGGGGCCACAGGTAAGGTTTGGGATCCCACTACCGGCCCTCAGAAGCAACGCAAAGGATCAGCTCTACGGACGGCATGAGGGGATAAGGGCTTTTGCAGATGTTCTCGCATAGGGCTCGGGACTGCAGCGTGTGAATCGTGGCCGAAACTAAGATGTGGGTGTGGGTTTGGGAGACGATCACTCATGACTGAAGATTCGCCTTCAGAACGGTCTCCGTCATGAGATTCAACATGCCGACTTTAAAGGAGATGCGACGGATCCTAGAACACAGTTTGACACAAAAGCGAGCGGGTGCCCTCGCCAAGCAGCCAAGATCTATAAAGTATCCTGAAGGTGACGAAACCTGCAATCCACTCCATGCCTCCAAAGACCTTGAATGTCGGGAAACAAGGGCTTCGCGAATCGATTCCTAAATCGGCTCTGAACGACCCCAAATCCTGAACTGCTACTCATCCTGGCGAAACTCTCACGTGCAAAGATGCTGGTGGCCCGCGCTGTCGACGCGAAAAACCTGCATCAAGCGCACGCCGCAAGCCTTGAAAATTAATAACTCCGAACCCTAAGCCCTAAATCCAAACCCAAACTCCCAAGCCTGTAAACCGTGAACCATCAGAAGTTGAGCCCGACAAGAGCCCAGTGTTGTCTGAACAACTCCTGCATCCAAGCCGTCAGGGCCCAGCGCTCCTGGAACCTTCCTAGAGAGTTCAATACCCTGAAATTGAGGAATAAACCCTAAATCAAGGAGGTTAAGGTAGATTTCTGAAGTCAGGGGCATTGGGCTGGCTCTCTGAGCTCTCTGAGTTCAAGGAGGGCTACGAAGCCTCCCAGACAGAACAACACTTCCATCTGAGAAGCCTTACACAAGGCTGGAAGACTTCAGCTTCCGAGCCAGCCCAAATCCATGAAAGAAACCTATCTTGGTAATTACACCCTGCCCGGACCCTGACTGGCACCACCAAGTTCTGGCTACCCATGTAGTTTTGTAGGATCCGAACGTAAGATAGGTCACCCATACATTGCTACAGGTTCTGGCTACCCATGTAGTTTTGTAGGATCCGAACGTAAGATAGGTCACCCATACATTGCTACGTTCCAGGATCTAGGGAAGCTCCAGACTCTAAATCGATGGCCTGCGGGTGGCCCGCGATGAACTTCAACAGTCTTCGATCACCTGCTCAAGTTCGCATAGGAGCCTGGCACCCCTTTTTACCGAACTTCATCAACTCATACAGTCAATGAGGGTGTTAAAATTTTACTCGTTTTCTGCGAGGTGCTTGGATATGCTGTACACGAATGCAATCCCGTGTTGCGAACATTCTCATTGTGTCCGCAGAGATACACTACACTTCTCAAGGCATGGTGGCAGGAGGACTGTTTGTGTGCCATCTCATAAGACCCAGCGAAGACCTCAAGCCGTATCGGGTCTTCTCAGACTTCACAGGAGCTTTTACACTGTCGGTTCGGGATCTGGGCAAAAGAAAACCGAAACCCTCGTGCTTGTCCCGTGGAGATCCTCCTGCCTAACCATTTCCGCAGCTGGCGGTTCTGAAGGAGCAGTTCGCCTCTGCAGTCGAAACCCTAAACCCTAAACCGTCTGTATGTCGACATGACAGCAGCCGTGTCGATAGTCTGGCACTTCCAAACACTCAATCCTCAACCCGAGAGTTCCTGAAACCGTAGACCCGAATGCCTAAACCCTGCGTAGAACCCCATAGAAGCCTTCAATCAAACTCTACAATCCTTGGATCACTGCCTGTGACCCCAAACCCTAGGTTATGACCCCTTCATTAGAGGGTCGAACCCTTAAAACGGTAGGTTTTCGGGTCCCAAGGTGGGCATCACTAGATTCCCCACCTGCGGGAGCGCTTCCGCCACGCAGCTTGAGCTCTTGGACGAGGCCTCGCCAAGAATCGAAGTTTCAGGCTTCCGTGAAGGGCTCCTGTAGTTGAAGGGTTCCTACAAAGGGGTCATACGGGTACAGAGTTTAAAGTTTCAGGGTTTAGGATATTAACTGTCACGCTCTTCGGTCGAGCTTTAGGATTCAAGAGGCTTTTAATTGTCTTTGGAGAATGAGGGCATCCTGCTTGGAACGCGAAGTCTTTCTAGGATTCTGGGTTTATAAAATCAGCTTTGTGACTCGTTTCGAGTTTGCACTTTGAAAGGTGGATTCTAGGGAGTCAGGTCACGAATTTCACAAAACCTAAACGCTTTCAGACTTAATTAATGTTTAGGGTTTGTAGTGTTCTTGGGGCTAGGATTTTGTGGATATCGGTCGTCGCGGTGTCGCCAAAAAGGAAAGGTACTTGTTTAGGCCCCTATATTACATGTTTGGTGCTATTTTGGGTTCCTGAGACTTTGCCTCGGAGCAGCTCGGCGTCGCGAGTGAAAGACATGGCATGGCAGCAGCTTAGGGTTTCAGGGATTGGGGTTTCTGCGCTCACACTCGGGCTATCCAGGCGAAGCATAGGGTTTAGAGGTTTAGGGGCCTAGGGCTTTAGGAGTAAAGGGGCTTAGAGGTTCAGGGTTTTGGACTTGGGGCTTAGAGGTTTATGGTTTCAAGTTTAGGGACTGGGGGTTCAGGTCTTCAGGGCTTAGGATGAAGGGGTTTAGAGGTTTGGGTGTTCGGGTTAAGGGTTGGGGATTAGGGGTTAGGGTTTAAGGGCATATAGGCCATAGCGCTTTGGGGTTTCGGGGTTGTGGGGGATCATGGAGTCTCTGAGCTTCGCACAAGGGTGTTCGGCGTGGAAAGGTTTGATTAGGGATTTTGGGGTTCACGGAAGATCAGGGTTTCTATTTATTTTCGGGCCATAATTCTTTCCAAACTGCCTAGTTCTCAACAGCAGTTTGGAAGAACCGGAGATCCGCTAGGAAGGATTGAGGTGTTCGGGGCTTCGTGGATGTAGCGTGCTAGACGTTTTGGGATCACCGAAGGTGCTGGGGCACCCCGCGCGAGGGCATGCTTGATAACGTTTGAGTGATTCCTCACTTCAAGAACTCTTCCTGTGCCATGCATCCTACCTTCTTGTTTTGATACCTTGTGTTTTAAGGACACCAACGATACAATAGTTTAGCCAGCAAACGCAAACCCTAAACCCTGTAACCCTAAACTCCTGAATCCCGAAACCCCAAACCCCGAAACCCTAAACGTAAACCTTGAATGGTTGTGTTTTTGTTTTGTGCGCCTGTCCAAATAATAGCCTACATGGCTACTATTTTAAACCATAGTACCCAATTATTGGGTCCTGTGGGCCCGTAGGCGAAGTTTGCAGTGGAGGTCTTCGACTGGCCTGAAGCCCAAATAGTTGTGGTAAAAACTAGACCTACAAAACCCTACTTTTTGGTAGGTTCTCATCATAGACCTTCTGGTAGGTTAAGGTATACATAGACTCCCCCCACAGCGTAGTCAGATTGTTCAGCCTTCTATATTTTGGGTGGAGGTTTGGAGGGGTGGAGAATTTTGACGGCGTCCTTGAGCGTCCCATGTTCGGCGCGTGCCACAAGCCGTCGCTTCAAACGTTAATGCAGTCATCTGTGAAATCCAAAGCCGACTGTCCAGTCCCATATCGAGAAATTGACCAGGCACTGGACTCATTCGCGAATCCCAAACACCGCCACCCAAAGCTACGACTCTAATGCAAGAAGCAAACTACTTGCTCAACCCCGCCAAACCCAAAACCCTGAACCATTAAACCCTTAGCCCTGATCCACTAAACCTCATGCAATTCTCCAACAACACCCTGCTCTCGTGTAGCTGCTTACGTGTCTGTAGAAGGATTAAATGCATGCTTACTGTGTATTCCTCACTCCGGAGACTGCACTCGGCCAGAGCACGGAACGATTCGACGCAATCTCCTTCGCTTTGACCAAGCCCGGGGCTTCCGACAGAACTTCCCGAAGGTACAAGTTGACAGAATGTAGGGGCCTTAAGGTTAGAGTTATAGTAGGCTTTCAAGGCTTTTCTGCTACAATACTTTGGGGGATCATAGTGCTATAGGTTGATACTTGGGGAGTGGAATGATGGGTAGCTCTCCGTCAGAATTCCCTCCCACGGCATCGGCCGTTCTGAATCTAGGAGCTACACCTCGCAGGTCCAATCTCGTCTTGGACGGGTGGACCCCGAACGAACATACATTCAAACGAGAGCCTAAACCCTACGGTTGATGGACAAAATCCTGCATTACCCATTATAAGGAATATACCATAATTCCCATAGTTTAGAGTCCTTAGGGTCATGCAGGATTTTGTCCATCAACCCTATTATAAATCCGGCTCAGGGCGCCGGGAAGACATAGACAGGGAAGTCCTGATCGTCCAGCACCCGACGTTCCCAGCGGCAGCCTGTGCCCATCGGCAGATTCGATGCCTTCGCTGTCTTACAGGACCCAGAGCCTCCAAAACCCCTTAATTAAGGAATATACCTTAAACTATAATAGGATCCCTTATATGATTTAAGGTATATTCCTTAATTAAGGGGTTTTGGAGGCTCTGGGGAGAGCTTCCTCTGGCGTGTCCTTCTGTTCCCTGAACCCTGTGCTCTTTAGTTCCAGACGGGCCCTGAACCCTAAAAGAACTCAACAGAAAGGACCACGTTAGAGCAGCCCAAAATCCTTAACACTGAACCCCAAATGTAGGAAGAATGCCTGACGCAAGACAGTACATACGCCTTCTAAGAGAGCCCTTACAGGGGACCCGAACAGGAACCTATGAAGGCCCCTAGACTAAATCATTTGGGCAACCCCCATAGTATACCGGGACCTCTTTGAAGGAACCCGTATGCTAAAACACCCTCCAAATCTTGGACCCAAGATCTCCGTTTAGATGACCTCCGAATTTCTGGAGCCTGCGAGGCGTTGTGGTTTCAATGCGAGTTCTATGAAGGCACCTTGAGGGTTCTATAGGGTCTAGGGCTTAGGGAGTTCTACAAGGGTACTGTAAGTCAAGGTATTATAAAGGGTTCTAAAGGGTTTCTGACAGAGTACTATAAAGGCTCTATAGGGATCACCGCAGAAACCTCTGCAAACGATATCTGCCAGCCTCATGGGCCCAAATGAGCGTGGCAAAGTGAGGGTTGGATAAGTGTTCCATGGCTCAGGAACGCTAAACCCTAAAATTCCCTAGAATCCCACGCCCTACAACCCTGAACCCTATAGACCCTCAAACACTAACCCTAAAATTCCCACGCCCTACAACCATGAACCCTAGACCCTCAAACACTAAAGCTCTAGATCTAAGCCTTGAGGGTTCATAGCCGGACCGAGGTGCATCTTGCACAGGTGCCTTCCGGTTCATGGACAATCGGCCTGTCGCTTACCGGACTCCCTTCAAAGTCTGTGGGTGCTGGGGGGGGGGGGGCATAAAGCTGGCGTTTGGGGCCTAGGTGTCTTGCGATGTAGTGGGAGTGGGCATTCTGAGGTTGGGATTCCGTTATGATGTTTGAAGTTCGGCTTTTGCATCAGGATCTTATGGACGAAATGAGCCCTAAAAGGGTTTAAGGTTCATATGCCTGAAGGGGTTCATAACACAAGAGCATAGGGCCCTACTGTTCAGGGTAACTTGGTCCCTAAAAAATTGCCATCACCACCGGCGCGGCGTCCGTAGTCATACGACCACTACAGACAAGGAGTTCACTTCTAAGTGCAAAGCACGGGAATCATTGAGACAAGAAAACGGAGCTGCAAACGACCGGAGCTGCAAACGACCGCATGTTGTCCATCATAGCTTGTTGGAGCAAGTACAGAAATTGTGTCCCATCTACACGAGCCACTCTTTCAGCTTAGATGCTACTGCTACTGTCGTGTAGGAGCAACCCGACAACATCGCTTGTACACTTTTTCAGCAAGCGAGCCTCCCCGACCCGCTTTGGGTTTTAGCGTTTAGTGCTTTAGGGTTTGGAGGGTTTTAAGATGCACGAACAAACAAGCTGAGGCGACTCAGTCCGGGAATTCATTTCGATCTGGAGCGATTCAGGGCTACTGTTCTGGGAGTTTGGGTGTCAGGACTTTTGGGCACCTAAGCCCTAAAACCCTAGAGCTCTAATCCTAACATCCTACACACTATAGTTAAACCTTCGAGCACCCTTATCATTATGTAACAGAATAAATGCCTAAAGCCTTACTTAAATCCAGACAAAGCCTTCCGAACCCTTATAAACACCCTCGAACAAAAACCGCGCTTCTTGCCCGACGAGTGCCTGACACGAAGTGGACTTCCAAGTTATCTTTCCCCCAGCCGGGGGGCCGTCCATTCCGGAACTCCTCCCTTAGCCCGTTCAGGGTTTTGGGGTTTAGGGCTAGGGTTTGCGATGTTACGGAAGTTTAGAGTCTTAGAGTTGTAAGGTCGAGGGTTTAGGATGTTCGGGTCTAGCGGGTTTAGGGCTTCAGGGCTGGAAACTTGGGATGTTCGGGTTCCGAGTGTTGAATTTGAATTGGGATCTTAGGGTTTCAGGCAGGATTCAGGCTGCTTATGGTTTGAAGTTCCGCATGCTTAGGGCTTTGGGCCTAGGCCTAAGACAGGGTGCGGAGACCATGTGGGCACGTGAGTGAAACCCTAAACCCCATAAGCCCCCAAACGGATTGTAAACCCCGAGTCCCGAAAGTCTATGACACCAAATCCTTGCATAAATCCGTCAAGCCCCATACAGCAAGCCCTTATATTATGCATAGAGGCTTGTCGTTCGTAACAACATCCAATCTGCACGCAAAAGGCATGCAAACACTACACTACTTATACAGGCCTGTACCGGCAAAGCCCGACAAAAGCCCGTACAGCACCATGTTCAATCCCTGGAAAAGACCTATACAACCCTTGATAAAAGACTCGCCGCAAAAAAATGGAACCCTTCTAAAACACAATCCGAAGCTTTCGGCTCAGTCGAAACCCCTGTTCTGCAGCTGGGCTCTTAGTGTCAGCCAGCTAAACTCCCAAAACCCCTGAATAAACACTCAAGCCTTAAGCCCCAAGACCTTGAACCTAAAAAACCCCTACATCTCGAAAGCCTTAAACCAGCGTTCCAGGCAACTATACGAAAAGCACAAACAAACATACAATCAGCAAGAGAGAAGAACCTCACCCAAAAAGCGGATATCCCCTCCAAAAACCCTTTAGAAGCCTCCCTAAACACTACAATGAACCCTTGAGAACCCCCTAAAAAGCCACAATTTACAAACAAAAAAAGCAATCCGAAGCCCGTAGTGCCCGAGGATCTTTGGGACTTTCAGAGCCTTTGCATCCGTGTCCGAGAGCTCGGAAGAGGCGGCAGAACGATCCGCGATCCAGTCCTTGCGACGTAGGGTAGGGTTGAGGATTCTAGAGCTTCTGGGTTTAGAATTGTAGGGTCTGGGGTTGTTGCGTTTCGGTGTAAAGACTTTAGGGTTAAGGGTTTTCTAGTACGGCTTTTCGGGTTTAATTAGGGCTCTTTGCTCCAGTCCATGCTACCGGAGGGCTTTGGGGGTTAGGGTTTTGGAGTTGAGGTTTTAGGTTTTTTAGAGTTTCGGGGAGTAAGGTTTACGATTTTTTTAATTTTGGGTTGAGGTTTTCAGGGTTGGGGTGTCGAGTTCTTTGATTGCTTAGGGTTTTAAGGACCTCTAGACTTTCGGGCTTTTGAGCTTTGCTTGCTGGGCTTTGTTTTCCCTCCCACTTAGCAAGGACGAGGGCTTAGAGTTCAGGGTTTAGGGTATGGTTTAGGATGGTTTACGGTTTAGGGTTTAGGATGGTTTAGGCTTTCGGGTTTAGGATGGTTTAATTAAGGCTTAGAATTTAGTGTTTAGGATGGTTTAGGGTTTAGGGTTCTTTGATCCAGTCCTTGCAGGGGGAAGGCTGGCCTGTGGAACAAACTACTGGCTGAAGGCCGCAATCCACATAAAAATGCTCAAGGTCAACCGCAGGGATCGTTTTTCATCCAAGGTGTGAATGGCTTAGGCTCAAGCATCCAGGGCAATGTAGGGAGGGGCCTTAATGTAAATATGTTTTTCTTCGTGTTGGACTTTCTTGTACTTAAATTCTTGAAAACAGGAGTCCTCAGAAGTATTATTCCGTCGTACTGACAACTAACTATATAATATAGGCCCCTGTACTAATTCATTACGGTAGGTTTATATAAACCCCAAACGGGGTAACCTCTACCCAGCGACTAAGAACCCGAAGCCCTAATTTGAAGGAGGGTCGGCTTCGAAGATGTTGGATGTGGCACAGCAGATCACGTAGCCCTGCTGCTGCTGCCGCTGCACTTCCCGGAGCCAAGAGCAGCACCAACCTCATTCGAGGCCACCACAAGTGTCCAAAGGGCCCAATGATTAGGTACTCGAGTTTATGAGTACTTAGATCAGGTGGCTACTGTATTTTGGGGAGTATATGATAGTTCTAGGTACTTGGACCCTTCTACACAGGCCCTCACATGCAATTCCGAAGCAGGCAACCAAGCAAAACCAGGGTCTGTGGGGCCTATTTTTCCTTCCTGCCCTAGCAAGGACGAACGTCAATAGGAACCCTTAACCCCTAAACCCTAAAGCCTTAAAGGGCTTATAGGGCTTACATAAGGTTTTCATTCCATCCCCGAAGCTGCCCCTATCAAATTCCCACTCGCAGGAAAGCCGCAGCGGTAGGCTTTGCCAACTTTGGGCTCCTCCTTGCCTTTGCGGGACTCTACCTGGGCGTTGAAGTACCCAGGGAGAAGAAAGTATGGACTTGTCAATTGTGTATTCAATAATGCTTCCGTTAAGGAGCAAGTCCAAAAACAAGGTATCAATGTATGGTACTCCGGAACCCAGCTACATCAGAGTTCCACATGGGATCTCGGCCATCAGACACTGGCACCTCGACTCCATCCCTGCCACAGTCTCGAGGGGGATGTTCCCACCTGCCTGTCGGAAGATGAAGCGATTGCCCTGCCCTGAGGATTGTGCGTGAGACATGGCTGGAGACGTGCTTGAATCTTGGGAAGGTTTCGTTTACCATCTCAGCCTGGGTTGATGCTATACATTCGGAATGCAGGTATTGGTTCTCCAACTTCAACATTAACATGGAGGTACCGTGGACCAAACTCTAGTCACATCCGAACTGACGCCCCCGTGCTTGACACGGGCCATCTGCTGTCTTTGCAGTGTAGTTGCAAGGGCCTAAATTAAAGTGACCAGCATTCATGAATACGTGGCCTGCATTCGTAGGTCTCCCCGGTCTCTCCGCAACACACGGACAAACACAGGGACAGGCAGGAACGCAAGCAGACAGACCTAGAAAGACAGACCGGTGTCCTGCACAATACCTTTGGTGTTCGAGACGTCCTGTGAGGCCAACAACTGGTGGTTGGAGGCTTTGCGACCTTCTACAACCTAATCTGAGAATACACCCCAAATGGCCCTATAACCAGAAAGCCTACTATAGGGGCCTGTATAATAATTAGAATGGGGTTTGGGGGTATGTTATACTATACTTATGAACTTATGACTAAGGAGCCCTTACAATAACATTAGTAGTTATTTTGGCTTCTATATTACCAGATTACCTACTTTTCTATATAACAGATCCTAACTAAAGAACTAGGCGCCCTAAAAAAGGGGTAGGGTAGGAGCCTACAGGTAGAGGGGTCTTGAAGGGACGAGCTGCCTGCGTCAGCATGGGGCCCGAAGACATGGTCGCCACCGAACCAGAGACGGGCGTGACCTTGAGTTTAGGGGTCTATGGGTTTAGGGCTTAGGGTTTAGGGTTTATGGCTTTAGGTTTTTATGTTTAGGGTTTTAGGTTTTAGGGTTTTGGGTTTAGGGTTTTTAGGAGTTTAGGAGTTACTTTTTTGACACTCATAGGGTTTCAGCACTCACCCTCGGACAAGCCTGGGCGAGTTTCCTGGTACGCGGCGATCAGCACATTGGCTGAAGAGCATCACATATTAGTAACCCTCATCAACATTAACGACCAGGCACTACCCTCCTTCAGCTCGCAGGGGTGCCATTCAGGCAGACTCCCGCAAGGAAACTCCACTTGTGAACTAGCGACTCGCATCTGCTCGCAGGGTTTAGAGTTTAGGAGTTTTTTTTTGGTACAAGGGTTTAGAGTGCTAAGGTCTTGACTGCAGGACTGTGGGTGCAGGCATCGTGTCGAAGCGGAAGAAATGCAGAACTTCAAATCTCACCCCCCCCTAAATCCCTGAATCCCATGTCCTAGTCCTAAACAAGCTCTGAACTCCGAAATCCTGCGAAGCTCTGGACGTATCGATAGAACTCCCGGCCCAGATCTCCTGGTGTCCATGATTGAGGGTTTCGACTCACTCGCAGACAGGCGCGGCTCCATGAGGTCATGCTTGCTACCGTGACGAGTGCTGACATATATGCAGGACTTCGAGTGCTGAGGTCACGTTTTTTTCAATGGATAGCAAGCGGTCAGAATGTACGAGCAGGGCACAACGAAGCTTGCAGCGCAGCACTGTCTAACCACCATGTACCGTGTCACGCACTGAGGGTTTAGGGTTTAGCCACCGGCATAAGATTCAAGTCATCTTGCTCTATACTCTAAGCAGATACTCCAATGAGCGGGGAAGACCCCATTTCATCTAGTGCTTTCCTCCTGCACGAACTCCATAAACCCTAGCCCTAAACCGTTTCACTCTAGGACTCTAGGAACTGATGCGGAAAACCCCCAGACCTCAAAAGGATGTGATACTCGTCTGGGTGAGGTTTTTGATTTCTTTTCCCCAGGTACTATAGGCGCCTCAACAATTAGAACAGGGTGTTGGGGCATATCATTGATTCTGATATGTATCAACGGACTTCATGGCCTTACTCTCCCGGGGATCGTAGTCAGTTGAGTAGGGTTTAGGTGGGCATATTTTCTACTATAGCTAAAGCAGGACTATACTATATAAGTGGACACTACTGTCATGGACAAAATGATGCACTACCCATTATAAGGAATATAGCATAATTCCCATAGTTTTCAGTCCTTAGGGTCATGCAGGATTTTGTCCAACCGTATTACTACTTACTCCGACCTCTATAGCACACGCAGGAAACTGGACGCAAGCGAGCAGCCGCAGTCCCAGCCCTTCTCTCTCTCCAGGGCCTAGCGTCTCATCAGATTTCAAGCTGAAGGGTTTCCATTCCGAGCATTAGTATAAGGACTACTATAAGGGTTTAGGATGCAAGGTTAGGTTAAGCTTGTTGCAGATAACACTATGTAAGGACTACAATCACGTGGAGGTGCGGGTTTGAGAGTCACACGAGAACCCAACCTGAAACCCTCACAGCCGACCAAGCCACTCCATGTCATTGCAGACCACATTGCCCTGAACCCCTGCTCCTGATTGTAGCATGTGTGGTGTCCACCTGCCCGCACTGAAAGACTGCAGCTCTAAATCTCACTCGATTGAAGGTGCAAGTGACCCTCATCCTGTCCCCCCTTGAACTATGAAGCTGCTTCTAGTACTTGCCCTTTAAACTTTCAACTCCTTTATGGCATAGTTCGCCATAGTTCGCCATAAGGAACAGTCCCACCCCCCCGGCCCTACCCCCCTCACCCACCGCCTGCATCCTTTCCGCGACTGCCTCGAAGGCACTGCCACCCGGAATGGATGCCAGGACTCTTTTTGTTGTGGCGGGCAATGCATCTGCAGAAGGCCTCGGTGGGTTCATGGCTTAAAATAGGAACCTTAATACTTAGATAGACTAGCTTGTTGGAGCGTCTTGTACTAGATGTTATGTAAGGATATTCGACCCACATCATCGAAGTTAGGACTTCGGGTTGGTTTACAGGCCTCTCCAGCTACACAGAGTGTTGCTGAAAGCCCAACACATTCGAGGCACAAGTGGTAGTAGGTGAAGAGCAAGCCCTTCCCACAAAGTCGGACGCAGCGAGCCCGAAAGTCTGTGTCATTGCGATGCTCTTCGGGGATGCAGCGCATGTCCAGTAGCCAATGCGCCTGAGCCGTCTCTGCCAAAACCCTCGCACTCGCCTCGTAGAAAGCTGCACAGCCACTCTGGTACCTAGAGACTCCAATTGCGGACGGGTAGACCGCAAACCCATCCTGAGCCTAGCCCTACAATCAGCAACCCGCAACGCCAAAACACAGTACAACCCCGAAATATTTGAACCGACACGGCCCTATAGAGCCAAACAAAATCTATAACCCTTTTAGAAACGAGGACCTGCGAGTTTCCGAAAATAGGGCACCCTAATATAGTACCCTAAATAGTAGGATCCTTATGATAAGGACCCTCTAGAATGTACCCCTCAATCCCCCAAGATCCGATTGTCTTGAGTGCCGGAGCGGCCTTTGTTTCTTTCACCAAGCGTTCGAGGAAGCTTCGGTCCTTTAGCAGCTTCTCGGCCATACCTTCTTGCCAGTTTGGGGTTGAATGTAACAGGGTGCCCTTTTTGGTTCAAAGGGGCTTCTAAGGGTACCTGAACCCTAAAAAAGGGAATAAGGGCTTACTCTGGGTCCTAGGGGTTTAAGAGCTTCGGGATCAAGAAGGAACGTGTACAGGAGATGGGTTTCGGACTTGCCGGGCTCAGGGACCCCTCGGTCATGCCTTTAGAATTTGAATAGGGTTTTGGGGGGTATCGAAACGACAGCCTTAGGAAATAGTATTCATGATGTATTCAGCCTACGTGCAAAAGTACGTGTGCTGCTATTTGCTCGTGTGAGGGCGCTCTTGTGAACTATAAGCGACTTCTATTTCCGGGCCGTTGCCGGGTTTACAGGGCTACTGCTACACCTGCCCAGGGTCCGTCTGCTATTAGCCCATCGTCGCGTTGTTGCTGAAAAAGACTCGTTGTGAGACTGCGGTGCATGGATCAAGTCTAATATAGGGGCCTTAATTAATGATTAGAATAGGGAATTGAATAGGGTTTTGGGCCCATTATACCGTAATTATAATCAGAAACCCCCAAAATAGTATAGGTAATTATTAAGGCCCCTATACTACATGCGAGCAGCCACACAGCGCCAAGAACTGCTATACGGGCAGCCCTTACTAGCCGATTGGAAAGACGGATGCACTTTCAAACGAACTTCTGACGTCAAATATCCTGTGGAAAGCTCCTCGGATCCGTAAACCTCAAAGTTCCCAACTCCTGTCTCCCCAAAAACTGCACCCGCCAAAGAGCTCCAGTCACCACTACCTCTTCTCCCCCGGCAGCTCATATGTCTGGGCCCTGAACCCGAAACCGCCGACGCAAAGCAAGTCTTCACGTAATGCAATATCAGGCCGCAGGGGTAAGATTTATCGGGTTCAAAGAGTCGGGTTAGTGGTTTAGGGTTGAGGGCGTGTAGGGTTCGGAGATGAAGGTTTCAGGATGGATGCGGACAGTCGTCCCTCCCAAACAGCAAAACTCCCCCCACTCTCCCGAAAGCACTATGAACCTTTCGATACAGAACTCACTTATAGAAATACTTGTAATATGGAGTATCGGTCTCTTAAATGAAGCGCCCTGAATCTATTGACCGTTACTAAGGCAGACAGCGCTAACCTTTTTGAACCCTCAACTACTTGTAGATGGTCTGAGTTTAAGGTCCGTAGCATATGCAATCCTACGGTAAAGTGAGCCCTCTACGACCCCATCAACTCCCAACTTCAAAAGCGAAATCCCGAACCCTAACTCTAAAACCTAAACCCTAAATCCTAACCCCAAACTCCCAAACCCTACCAACACCCGAACCCTACACAGCCCTATACAGCCTATACATAGATCCCCAACTGTCTGGTGCTTAGTAGGGAATGGGGGAATGCAGTACTCCCTACAAAATCCCAATAATTTATCGTCTCCATTCCCCCATTCCCTACTAAAAACCAGACAATATACAGCCTAGACATAGACCCTAAATCCCTAAACCCCTAAATCCCCAAACCCTAAATCCCTAAACCATAGACCCCCAAAGGCAAAGGCACAGAGCCCTGGGATGACGGAAAACCAGTTCGATGACGAAGTCTGCGTCCTCCTGGGGCTCAAGGCTCACTACGGTTTTCCAGGGCTTTATGGGGCTTGATAAGGCTTGATGGATCGGGTTTTATATTATATTGCTTTTTGGGGCTTTATAGAAGCTGATGGGGCTTTCTGGGGGTGTATGGGTTTACAGGGCTTGTGGGGCTTATACGGCTTGCATAATTTCATGCATATATATATATATATATACCTAATAGAGAGAGAGAGAGAGACAGAGAGATAGGGTTTAGAGTCCTGCAAAGTGGCTGCTGCATGCCGAAAGGCCCAGCCTGCCACAGCTTGCTCTGATCTGCTGTATAAGTTTCAGCTGCGGCGGGTTTAGGGCCACTTACTTGGGTTTAGGGCCGTTTATTTGGGGCTTGTAGGGTTCAGGACAGTTTACTATAGGTTTTCGGGAAGCTGTTAAACTATCTTTTGTGTTTTGTTGTTGTACAGCTGTGGCTGACTTGTGTGGCTTCGGTTTGCACAGCAAGGCTTGCGGCTGGTAGGATTGCAAGCATTTGCGAGCTATAGCTGCCTTGCTAATATAGGGCTTTGGGAAAGGTTGAAAGGATACGGCTTAGGATTTACAAACCCCCCAAAACCCCACCTCAAAAGCCCTTAAACCCCAAAAACCCCTAAACCCTAGAAGCCCTGACCTCCTACACCCTACACCCTAAACCCCCTGAACCGGGCCGTGGCTTCGCTCCACGGCTTGGCGCACGAAGTCTTTGTCCGCGCGCGTCTTCGCCTTTCTGGGGTGCTCAGGGAATGTAGGAGTCTTCATAACAAGAACTGGGGTTCCCTTGAAGGGTTCCATGATATATAGGGTCTAGGGTCTAGGGTTTAGGGGAATATAGGAACGGCAGCTGTAAGACTCTCTTGGAACTATGGAGACTCTGGCGGTTTTGCAGCAGGAAAACACGATAGTTTTCGTGGGCCCTTCCTTCCCGATCTTCATGGATCGGACTGGGCCTGCCATGTTCGGGAAGAGTATCGTCCCGTGTCCATGGGAGTCAAAGACAGCACCGTCCACACAGCTGACTTGATGCGATTTGTCGAAGGAACAACATGTACAGGACCTACAGTTAAGGAATTACGAATCGGAACCGAAATTCCTAGATTGGCTCACATATTTCTGGACGGCCGAGGTGCCGAGGCAAGTTTGAGAGCACGGTCATCATGCCCCACTGCTGCCAAGATGGTTTTCTTCCGCCGAAACCTTTGTGTTGCAAGCTTCAGGTTTAGGGTGCTACTTTTTGTAGGTCCTGATTACAAAGCCTGGTACGAAATTCTAGAGCTTTTTTAAAAAAAATAAATTTAGATTGGTATTTCAATGTAGGATGTAGGTGGCAGGGTTCTAGCGTCTGGAGTTTAAGGATTTTTTGGTGCAACATGGTGCACGTGTCGACCTTGTTGGGCTGAGATTTCCGGAGGGGCAAGTCACGGATGAATGGTGCAGTCCAAGTAATCCCCAAACCTACCCAAGGACAGGTTTTAGGGTTTAGGGGTTTAGGGGTTTAGGGGTTAAGGTTAGGGGAGGATTCAGTGCTAGTGGTCTTCAAGTCTATGCACCGGAAGAGCTCAAGAGAAAATAATAAAGGCTCGATTGTTCACGCAACTTGACCGGGCCTGAGCTGAGGTTGGGGGTTTAGGGTTTAAAGGGCTAGTCGGGTTTCAAGGGCTTAAGGCAGGGGTTTGGGGCTTCGGGTTTGAGGTTTTTGGGGTCTAAAGCAAAGGCTGTAGCCACACAGACTTTTCCATTCGGGACCTTAAGGCCTGTTAGAGTCAACGCCCGCCAGAATAGCTTCTGAACAGCCCAGGGTCTGGGCTCCGGTTGCCGAAATCGTGGGTTACTAGCTACTAGGGTGCATAATATGTAGGTAAGCGAGTAACCTACTATTTAAGTATTCCTAAACCCTAAACCCGACAACCCTAAGCCGTAACTCTAGCTTCTGCATTGCTTCCCAGACGCCAGGCCGGGACGAACTTCAGATTCGAGCCGAACCAGGTCACATCGCCTGCGCGGCGAAAGATGCAATGCTTGGTCAATACAACCGCGCTACTAGGTGATGATGGTTATAACTTTGGAAAAACCTCCTTAGGATTATACCTTCCGTTTGAAATATCCAGCCCTCTCCTGTATCCAAGCCCTTGACTGCCATGCCTTTACAAACCCCTCAATGAAATAACTGTACTCAGAAAACTTCTAATGTTGTATTGGTACTTCACCAGAAGACAGCCGAACAGCGATTCTTTAAATGGTCAACACTTCATACAAACCTCATACAGCACTGTAAGGCCAAATTAATCAAGCATTTTCATTCATGGGGCTGTACACGACCTCTTTATGCACGAGCGCGGATCAATATACCCAGGCCACCAACTATCCTCTGTGATGACCCTTATCCGCTATTAAGGACCAGAAAGGTTTTAAGTGTACCTGGGAGTCTTGGAAAACACCAAAGCCCAAAATCCAAGACCTGAACCCCGTATAGAACAGAAACCTTCTAGACCTCGTGAAGGAAGCCTTCAAGAAGCGATTGAACAAATAGGGGTCCCTGCAGCTTCCTAACAGGCTCCTTTCCCCCCCCCCCCCCACCCCCCCCCAACAAACAAAAACAAATATACCTGAGCTAGCGCCGCCCCGTTGTACACCTCGCACAGCACCACGTTGTTCCATGATGGCGCATGCTCCAGNCCCGCGAGAGGGAGCCCTCAAAAACACGATGAAAAAAGAGGGGGCCCCCGCACTCCCCACAAGGCCCCCTTCCCCCCCCCCCCCCCCCCCCCCAAAAAAAAAAAAACAAAGATGGGCTTGTGGGCCCCCAGCTTCCAGGTCTACTCTGGGGCTTCGGACCATGAAGAAGCCGACGATTACAGCAGCACAGGCACAAGGCCTTGGAAGTCGGTGTGAGTTTCTTAGGGGCTGAGTACCCTAGCCCAAAAAAGGTTAACCTTTCAATTATGGTAGGATTATATATACCCCAAAAGGTTAAAGGTTACCTACTCAGCTACTAAGGTTTTGCAAGTGTCGATTTGGTGCGTGCAGATAGTTGGGGTAGGAGCTTTGGGGCTGCATTTGCTGCAATCTCGTAGGGATTGAAGCGGAAGAATGCTTCAACACATTCTTGGGCTCCTACTTGAAGAGCATATGTTTGCTGTTTCGACTTTCGTCTTGCCAGACTTGGAACCTTTTCGCATCCGCCTGGGCCTAAAACTTGCAAGAACGAAGCCTTAAACCCCAAACCCCGCGAGCCCTGGGCTTCTGATGCCCAAGGCGCGCCACGCGAGGCCCAGAACCCTGCACTGGAGGTGCTCTTCCAGGTCGAGGGCGTCTGAGGCGGACCTGGGTAGCGGCCAGTATTATGACTAAGTTACGGAATTTGAAAACCCATAACCCCCTAAAACCTTTAAAACCCTGAACAACACCGAAATCTGCTGTAAATGTGCAAAGTGCGACGATTCAACCTCGCAGCCAAGCCCGAAAGCGCGAAGTCCAAGTTCCACCTTTAAGCTAAACCCTACAGAATTAATCAGTATAAACCTTAATTACATGCTAAACCCTGAACCCAGAACCAACCCTGGAGACGGTAAGCCGGATAGACCCAAATCTCTATGAACCCTGTGCAAGATTGGGGTTAGAAACGCCCTTCCCCCATATGGCAAATAAGATTATAGAGTGAGTTTAGGGTTCAGGGTTTAAACAGAAGAAACTCTTTCAGTGAGCCTCAAGCCAACAAACTCCCAAGTGCGTCCATGTTGCTCCAGGAGCTTCCAGAGCGAGCTGCAGGGATCAAAGCTCAAGCGACTTACAGTAAACGTCTTTGGGTTTTTAATTAACGAATTATATAATTTATTAAGTAATATATATATATATATATGTAATATGCATGCATATATATATATACACCTTTTTTTAAGTATGTTTGTTGTATCTTTTTTAAGGGTCTGTGGTTCGGGGATTTAGGGTTTTCGGCTCTTGGGGTTCAGGGGTTCAGGGTTTGGGTGGTTTGGAGTTTAGGGTTTAGGTTTGGGACTCTCCATGTGATAAGGCGTAAGCGATGTCACCCGCAGCCCTGAATTTCCTAAATACCCAAGCCTAAACTCATATCCTACCCTTAGTCATCGACCCTTTAAGTCCCAAATCCCGAGGTATGTTGGGAGCTTTCAGAGTCTTCCGTTGAGGCTGCTGGGTTATGGGTAGTCGACTAAGCAGTTTGTACAAGGTCTACAGTTTAAGGAGCAGTAGCCCACTACATAGGTGTAGACTTATACCTTACTATGCGCCCGAAACCCCTACTCTAATTACTACAAAGAACCCTTCCTATCGAACCCTTGAAGGAACCTGTTGGCAAGCCTGAGAAGGAGAGCTGCGCTCACAAAAACCTAAAAATAGATAAACCCAAAGCCCGAAGGTTTAAAATTACGTGTAAGTTTTCAGCAAAGACTCGGAACACCTGCGAGAATCGTTGGAAGTTGGAAGACGAGAGTCAAACAAATAAGAGCTGTTCCCACTCGTATTATGGGCTTATAGTAGGTGTAGAGTTCAAGAGGTCGGAGTTATGGTAGTCTGTACGTAACTTGAAAAGGTATTCTCCGCTCCATCAAGAAAGACCGTTGCTCATTTAAGGAGCCCGGTATCTAAACACTCCCGAGATCGAAGCATCCGTGCAATGGGTTGTGGCGTCAACCTCATATTTCGTGGGTCTTCACACTGTCGGGCTTCCCCTTTGCAGGTCCTTGTCATGCCCAACACAAACGTCGACCCGAGGGGCCAAAATCGTTGCGAAACCCCTGAACTCGATCACAAAGAACGACATGCAGCTTCATCCCATGTGAAGTTCGAAGAAACTGAACCTTCCCAACCATAGAACCATCCAGTCAACCCCGACACATCCATCAACAAATGCCCATACCTATGCGTACCCAAACCCTGCTTTCATTGTTTTTCCGAAACCGCAAAACACTGGACCCTGAAAGCCATTTTGGGAGCTCTTACTGTTCCGACTAAAGGGACCCTATAGATCCCTTATAGCATACACCGCCTTTTAAAACCACATCCCTCTGCCTGCGCCGGCAAAGCCCACGAGCTTTTTCCAGGAGTCGTCCTCTGGAAACTCGCAAGTCTACCGGAAGCTTGCTTTTGTTGTTTGCCTCCTGCACTGCTGAACCAGCTGCCAAGGCAAGACACATAAGAGTAGGGCTCAGGGTTTGCAGTGTACGGTTTTTTTTTGAAACCTTTGCCCGTTTTAGTGGTTTTGATGTCACGGTTATAAGGGTTCTATAAGCCGCTGGGCGGTTAAGTTTGCAAAAGTTTTGGGTTTGGAAGGTTTAATTTTTACAGCTTGGGGCATTCGGGGGTTGAGAACCTGTCCAGCCTGAATGGAGCCCGAAGGTTTCGCCTTTATTGTGCTTCAGTTTTAAGGTCTCAGGTTCTCAGCACCCCCAGCTAGGCACAGCCAGGCGCGAATACGAGTACAGGTGCGACGATGACGACAGGTTAGCCTACCTTTCTCAAATTTCTCAAAAGCCAGGATAATTGTGAACTTGACTCAAACATCAGTGAAACACTGCTCTCGACTTCCTCCGTTCCCAAATGGAAGACTAGCAGAATGAAGACAATCATGCTCAGCTCAAGGCATGCATGTTACCTCCGCCCACCAACACGCGGCAAACATTTATCACGTGCAGCAAACTCCTTCATGTCAGACGAGGTTCCATTTCCCTCTTCCAACATGCAGGCAAAGATAGTGATAGTGTCAAACTTGCTGCAATAAACAAACTCATGAAGTCGCTTGCAAAGAAGAGGTCCTTGTGCATCGAAAGGGATGCAGCCATCCACCCTTGATCAGATGGATGATAACGGACAGCATACATCTCAAACTTCATGCCGGCCTTTCACCGACCAGCCGCCTGTAAAGGATTAAGCGTACCCTGTCTCATAACGTGAACATGATGTGCAAAGACTCACTCAGACCTCCGAGTTGAGAGCTCATGCAAAGACACATTTTGATCCCTACTGTGGCGGATACTTCAGGTCAAGGTCGGACAAGGTTACGTGCGCAAGCAAGTATTTACAAGTTGGACATATATTGAACAGAGGGAAAACATGCTGCTTAAATTCAACCTGCAGAGGTCATGCATCACATTCAGACATGCATAGTCATGCAAGTACAAGCAAATGTGCACTCCATTCTTGTGACGGAGCAAATAGCAAATTCAAAGCACATGCAACACAAACATGCAGATTCTGGCAAACTACTGCGACAACAGTGGAAAAATGTCCCGTGAGGTAGTTGAACTCGAAGAACCGATGCAGAAGACTACGGCACGTGCGGCTGCTCTAGCATACGCTGAAATGACCAACTCGTCACTCCTCTCCCTAAGATCCTAAGCTTGCCATGCAGGGAGGGATGATCTTTGAGGCAATGCTGGATCTCGCGGATGCATCCCTCCAGGAAGCTGCCGGTGCCTCCATCATGTTGTCAAGGATCTTGTCTGGTAAATTAATTCTCTGTACACACACATGCATCGAGTAAGGTCCAGCACTGAGCAACTTTCGAGACCTTCGAGTAGATCTTCCAGAGGACCACACAGATGTACAAAAGGATGCACCACGAGTTCGTCGAGCTGTTCACCCGCACGCGCGCAGCGCACTCTCGCCCATCGTTGATTTCTCTTATGCGCTGGACCCGGGGTCAGGCCGTCACACATGGCTCCTGCCGTGCACAAACGGCTCGCGGCAGAAACAACCTCTTGATTCTTGATCGAGCCTAGCAATCGGAGCGGTCCTCGGGTAAGCAGCGTTCCATCCGGGCTGTACTCACCGAAACTCACTAACTTGGCCTGGCCATGCACATTACCAGGCTCAGTGCGACAACGATGCGGTGATGCGGCTGTGACAGTGTCTCCTGGAAGCAAACGCAAAGCGAATGCCTGGCCGCCACCTCATCGAAGCTGGTCTCTATAGGCATGGTAGCAAGCGCACAGGCCCAGATGTGCAAGACTTGTAACAAGCATGTACTGCTGCAGCTTGAAATTGCTTGAGCCAAAATGGCTACAGTACGGGCTTAAAAGCTTGGAGTTTAGGATTTGGTTTTGGGTTTGTAGGGTGTTAAGGAGGCCCGTGTGTGGAGCTATGAAGGAAAACCAAGCATGCGATCAGTGCGGTCCGCTTTGAGACACCGAGTAACGAACAGATCCACCCCAACCCTAAAACCCTATAAACCCTATAAACCCTACATCCTAACTACCCTGCAAGGCTTGAGCCACGCAATACATGATAAACCAAAGCCTCTTAACCCTGCGCCCTCCCTGCATCCTAAAGTGTACACCCTGAAACTTGGGATTCCGCGCCTCCTAGACCCTAAACTCTGAAACTTGGGAGCCAACAGCCGCTCAAACCTGAATTAGGTGTCGAATTCAAGAGTCCCCAAAATTAGTTGTAATTCGGGCTCTGAATGAATCAATAAGGGAAACTAACAAATATCCCAAATCGCTTCCTGGTGAGGGGTCTTAAACCCTAAACCCTAAACCGTGTAATCTTCTCCTCCTGCGCATCCTCATCCTTGGCCCCTTCGGGCTGCTCCGAGAAGAGTTCGAAACCTTCGACAAGAGCTAGAGTTTAGGGTTTGGGGTGTAGGGTTTAGGGTTCCCGGGTTAGGGTTCAAGGTTTAGGGCTCCGGGTTTGGGGGTTCAGGGATGAGCAATGGCCAGGATGACTTCGCAAAAAGAAGCTCAGCTCAAAGCCTTACCCTTAGGCTCTAAGTCTCTAAGGACTCATATCTTAAGGCTTTTGGGCCCAAAGACCATACTATATAAGGCCTTTGGGCTATTTTGAACCTTAGGGTTAGGACTTGATGCATGAAGGGGTCTGGTGACAGGAACTACAATCTCACATCCTAGAAACCCGTACAGCCTCTGTAATCGTGGCATAGTGCGGCTGCGTATCGACAAGGCTTCACACCACCATGACAGGTCGTAGCCCACCTGAACCCTAAACACTACCCATAGGCCCCAAAGTAGTTCCTTTTTGAGGTTCATATTTAGAATTCTACAAGGTAACCCCAAAAAGGAACTACTTCGGGGCCTATGGGTAAACCGGTCCAGACCACGAACTTTCAGCACCCCATGCCCTGATCTTTCCACGCTACGCTACCGTGAAATGCAAACGCGAAGCTACCCTGCCCTGCATCCCCCCATCTTCTCAGCGACCTTATCTAAGCCCTTTAACCCAAGCGCCCTGATGCCATTGTACACCACGTTTGCATTACCCACGCGTCGCATGCCGCTACAACTCTTACTCATCTGGCTTTCCACTGCAAAGGGCCGCAAAGTGTTAAACAGATAGGGCCTGCATGCAGTAATGAATAAGTGTGCCCCGCCACGGTCCTATTTAACTGCATTAAAACATGCACGCCAAACCCTAATCAGACCCCCACTGTATGTCAGCCCCTCAACCAACAAGACTCGTCTTACCATACAATAGAACCCGTATGACACCCCATTCCAATTAAGGCATCCTGTCTTCACTTGCGATAGGCGGCTCCCCTAAGCCCTAAACCCTACAGCCCTAAACCGCCAAAGCCCTGCATGCAACCCTCAACCCCCCCAGCGCCCTGCCTAAGCGAGCCTTGGGTTCGTCCTGGGGATGTTGCCGATGGAACTCTTGGCTTCAGATTTAAGTGCTTAGGGCTTATAGGGCCCCGAAAATAAAAAGCTAATAAGCAAAAATTATGATAGGGATATCCCATACACACCCCCTTATAATGAAGCCAAATAAGGTAGGGATACCCCTATAAAATGCTTATGCTTGTGTGCTTTTTGGGTCCCTGAGTTTAGGAGGAGGGTTTAGGGTTCATTAGAGATTTCAGGGTTTAGGGTTTACGATGGTTCTTCTGCCTCTGGCCTTAAACGGGTTTAGGAATTTTGGGGTAATGGGTTTGGTTCGGGTTTCACGGCTTTGATGATTGGTTTCAAGTTTCAGGTCTTGCGCTTACTTCTATGGTTCTCGGCCCCACAAATATGTAAGGGACCAGCGGCTGAACAGTCCTAGACCGACTCAAATACCGCTTGAGGGTCTGGCTTGGGGTTGGTTTCTAGAGCATTGGCTGAAGGCTCAGAAAACACTTTGGGGGCTGTGGATCTACACTTCAAGCTTTAGGAAGAAAGACCAAGTGTCGGTCAAACTGATCGGGAGCCTGTCCCCCATAGTCTTTCTGGAGGAGGGCTTCGGACTAGTCTGCGATGATCCGGAAACCACATTTTGGTCACTCGCACTCGGGCAGGAAAGACTTGCGGTTCCGGGTTCTGAGTTGCTGAGTTCATAAGCCCCAAAAAGTGTACACTTTTAGTTTTATAGTGGGTAATATTATCCCAAAAAGTGTAAAGTGTATCCACTCAGCTACTAAGGGTTTGGGTTTGCTAAGTTTGGGCTCGAAGTGTCTTACGCTCAACTCGGGCCTGGGGTTTGGTGGCAGTATGTTGAATAAGCTAGTGCTGGGTCATGGAAGGCTGCAGGGAGCTAGGTGACAACTCAGCCTCTTAAGGTCGATGCGGGCCCTGAGACTCACTAATTCATGGTTGGCATAGTATTTTAAAAAATACCTTTTTATGCCTTATTGGGTTTAAGTACCCACAAAAATGCAAAATTTTACCCAACTATGACAGAGTTCAGTGTTCGAGGTACATGGTTCAAGATAGAAGCAAGGAAGCCCCAACCCTAAACCCTGTGCCCGAAAGCCCAAACTGCTGAAACCCTAAACCCTGGACCCTAGGCCCTATAATGTCCCTCAGCTCTCTAAGGCCTCAAAGTTCGATTCTTCGGCGTTGAAGGCGGGGTCCGATCTTGAATTCGATCTTTTCCAAGTATGGCGCACATCTTTCATACACGTGGGAAGGAGTCTTTCGGTTCAAGGCGCAGGGTTTCGGGGTTATTGCTTATAGGGGCTGAGTACCCTAGCCCAAAAAAGGTTAACCTTTCAATTATGGTAGGATTATATAAACCCCAAAAGGTTAAAGGTTACCTACTCAGCTACTAAGATTGGGTTTCATAGGGTTTAGGATTTATGGGTTTTAGGGCTCAGGGCCTTGTTTATAGGGTTCAGAGTTCACAAATCGATGCTGCTTTGTCAAGCTCCGGCAGCTAACATTCGACGTATTTGGGCTCTCTTTCCAACTCTCCTTTGTGCAAATGTCCGAGCGCAGACCCAGCCACCCCCTTCCTCAAACCTACAAAGCCTAACCCAAACCTTATGTCAGAGTTGCAGATATACCAGTCACAATCTCCCTCAATCCTGCAAACCCGAAGCCGAGCATATCTCATGTCAGTGTTTCAGACAGTCAGGGACCCCCAATCCTTGGCACAAGGGCCCTTATGTAGGGGGCAAGAAACCTCTGCTTCTAGTCGAAGCCCGCTATCAACCCCGCTATCAACCACCACAAAACCCTGTGAAAAATCCACAAACCCAAGCAGCAAACCAAACCCCAATCCTTACCTAGCCCCAAATACAATCCCTGGAAACCCGTGTAGAACCCTCATTTGTCACAAAGCTTGAAGATCGCCCGAAGAAGCCCTTTATGAGAACCTTGGTTGCCCCTTTACACCTCAAATGCCCTCGAATGTCGAGTTCCCTAAACCCCGGACCTTAAACCGTTGCTTGTTACAAACCATGACCCCGGGTCCTCATCTGGATCTCGTCTCTCCTCCTGGGCCTCGGCGACACCTTCGGAGACTTTAGGAGCCGAGGGTTTAAAGGATGGTGGCTATGAGGGCTCCTTCGTTTTGTTTTAAACTTGAGGGTTGCAAGGATTCCTATAAGGGTTTACAGCGAAGATCAAGTCAGCCGAAACCCTCAACCGCTGGGCTGCTAGAATCCTAGTTCGGTCGAGGGATCAGGGTTAGATCCTGCACCTTGGCGTGGTTTACACACCAAGACGGTAAGCCCTAATCAAGAGGGAAGGGTCTTACAGTAGCCTCGTCGTAGTCTATGGTACGTGTATAGTACCAAATTAAATGAGGTGACCCTAGCAGCCAAAATTTCGGTCCTTGGAAAAGTGCTCCCTCAGCATGAACCAGGTCCAAATAAGCGTCCGCATTCTCCGCCTGTGAAGCCATGCGAACTGGCGGCTATCGACTGTGCTACTTTTCCTACAATTAGCCTTGACAATGAAAGACGGTGCTACCACCATGGCCACTGCATTGTCATTGTACTTGCCGCTCACTCTTTCTCCTGCTAACTTGTGCCGATTGAGGCATTCTCGGCTATACATGTTTTTTTTCTTCCTGAAACTGCAAACCGATAACGCTACTTATTTGTCATATCAGCGTCTTCACTGGCAATGTGGGCACTTAATGACAAGATTGTGTTGTTGCAGTACTTCCGCCCTCTGGGCTTGCAGATACAAATACGCTTGCTAACTTGAAAAAAGAAATCCTATATATAATATAAACTCTCTTTGGATATATATATATATATACATTTATTTATAACTTTTTTGCGTGTGTGTAGCGCTGTGCATATGTGTATACTCGCATGTTCCTGTTCCTCTTCATGTAATGCTGCTACCACAAGTACTCCTCTTCCTCCTCCTCCTCCTCCTACGATGACCTCGAGAACAACCGCGGCTACGACTACGACTATGACGGCGGCGACGACGACGACTACGACTACTCCTACTCCTACGACTACTACTTCTGCTACTACTACTACTACTGCTACTACTACTACTACTACTACTACTACTACTACTACTACTACTACTACTACTACTACTACTACTACTACTACTACTTACTACTTACTACTGCTACTGCTACTGCTACTGCTACTGCTACTGCTACTGTACTGCTACTGCTACTACTGCTACTACTACTACTACTTCTTCTACGTCTATTTCTACTTCCACTTCCACTCCTACTTTCACTTTTACTTCTACTTCTCTACTTCTCTACTTCTCTACTTCTACTTCTACTTCTACTTCTACTGCTACTACTACTCCAACAGCTAGTGCTGCTGCTACTTCCATAATACTACCACTACGACCGCTACTACCACTACTACCACCACCACCACCACCACCACCACCACCACAACTACCACTGCATCTACAACGACAACTACAACTACAACAACAATTACTACAACGACAACTATTACCACTACTACCACCGCGACAACGACTACCACATACTGCTGCTGCTGCCACCACCACCACCACCACCCACGACGATGCCTACCACTACTGCTACGACTACAACCACTACCACCAATGGCGTCGCTGTGCTGCTAGTACAGTTACGTTCCGTCTTCGTCACCAACTGCAGCTGAGCATGTTACGAGATGCATCTAGAAGCCAAAAGCAAAGGAAGCAGTCCTTGGGTTACTGTGGTGCGGAAATGTACAGAGTACGGAAAGAACAAGCAGTACGCATGTTCGACACTTTGCACCACAAGCTCAACACCAGGCAATCCCGAATCTGCAGTTTCAAGCAAACAATCCTGCGACTGATGCGGCCATGCGCATCTGTAAACTACCAAACGGCACGACTAAGAGGCGGTCGGAAAAATGACAATTGAGTTAGCTGCCACGAGTTGTGTACAAGCACAGACTGGCAGTCCTTGGCATCATCGATGGTCTTGCAGCATTTCGAGCAGCCGGATGGTGAAGCTCCCATGTGGCGGCCACGATGGCGAGACTCGATCCGTCGAACTCTTCTTGGATGTGGCATGCTAGGGTCTCCGGTGCAGGGAGCCTGGCCCCTACCAGGCTTACTTCTCTTAGTATGTGACCCATAACAACAGAGGCTCGAACCAGAAAAAGGTGAGTTCTGTAGAATCTAGAAAAACCCAAGGTCCCCTAACAACCCGCTGACATGGCTTTACCTTCTATTACCCAGAGGGTCCATATACACTACTATTATGGAATTAGGGCCCCAAAACCATAATGGGGATGGTCTCTTAGGGCCTAATTCCATAATAGTAGTGTATATGGACCCTCTGGGTTAATGTTTAATGACCATGCGTGCTCTATTAAAGGATGTTGGACGGGGGCCAATTGAAGTCCTTCATTCCAAGACCGACCTCGCTGCACGGCCGGACGAACTTGGGCCGAGTTTGGCACGGGGTCTACGATTACAGGGCTTTGGGCATACCTGAACCTTGAGGGCCCTACCTGTTCTTGGGTTCCCTATATGCAAACTGCACGAAAAAAAAACCTGACAAATTAAAGGTGCGTCGTTCCGGGTTCAGGTACGGGTTGAGGGGATTCGGGTTTCAGAATTTCGGGTTTCTGCGATGGCACGACGCAGCCTTTTCACCATGACGTCACCGAGTCCGCAACGAAGCCACGCTCAGCACAATCGGTGGGCACGGAGCGAGCTACCATGGCAGCTGGCTGCAGTCCAGAATCCCGGAAGTTGATGACTTCTTGGTTTTTTAGCCTCGGCAAGGGCTTTCCGACAGCCGGCGCGCTGCTTGGAGCAATCCTCCGGAGGTGTGGCGCACAGCTGGGCGCCACGCGAGCCTTTTTCCTCGGAGCCTCCGCATCCGAAGCCTCCGACGACTCCGAGTCCATCAGAGATTCGGTGACCCAGGGCTGCTCTCTGCCCTCATCTTTAGGATCCTCCTGAGAAGCGGTGGTCTCCGGTTTCCGAGACTCATAGACTCTGTAGCACTTCTCTTGCCGGCGGCGGCGCTCCGCGCGGCGCTGCTGCTTCTTGGAGTCCGGCGGCTTTAGAGAGGCAATTTGCCTCTGAATGGACTCAGCCATATTGCGATATGTCTCTTTCTTTGCAGCATCAACCATGTTTGGATCGGATAAGCGCAGCAAGATCACTTGCAGCTTCTCGGTCATCTCGGCCAAGAGTTCCAGTCTCATCTCCTTCGTTTCCTCCTTACTTGGCCCATGCTTCTCCTTCCGACCATCCCTTTTCATATTATCCAAACACATGTTCTTTGCTCGCGGCCTGCCTCGAGCTGCCATCTCGGGGATTTGGGGTTAGGGCTTGTAGGGCTTCGGGCTAAACACTTCTGTTGTGTTAAGCAGGCGTCGTGGATGTGTAACATGATGGACGACTTGATATCAAAATGGTGCAAGACTCGGCTTAGCCCTGACTTTGTTGTCATACCGCGGTCAGTCGTCACTACCTCGACCTTGGACTGTGGCTGTTTGCGACTTGATATCAACATGGTGCAAGACTCGGCTTAGCCCTGACTTTGTTGTCATACTGCGGTCAGTCGTCACTACCTCGACTTTGGACTGTGGCTGTTTGCTTGGACAGCGCCTGTGTATGCCTAGGTTAGGGTCCTTTAAGTAAGACAACGGGATAATCTCTATATGTAGTTTCTTGGGAACAGTTGAGCCAGACATGTGCTGCGCACGGTGGGTGATCTTGGAGCACCAGATATGTCCGGGAAGTCGCCACCAGGAAAATGCTAAGATGGGCGTTTAGGGGGCAGGGTTTAGGGCCTTAGGGTTTTCAAGGGCTACATCGCCCGGCACCGTGTCAGCGACTGCATGACGAACAGCTTGCAAATTCAGGCAATTCAATTCAGCTCCCTAAACCCCAAATCCCAGTACCCTAAATCCTAAGCTCCTAAACCTTGCAAGCTATCGATCTGGCTTGAGGCAGCATGGCGAAACCATGGTTCCCTCTAGGAAGGCCAGAGGTTTAGGGCTTCTTGGGTTTTATAGCTTAGGGTTTGGACGGCTTAGATGGTTTAGGGCTTATAGGGTTTAGGGCTTAACGGGTTTGGACTGTCACGTTTTGGGCTGGTAGGGCTCAGGGTTTAGAAGGTTCAGGGTTGTAATGCATAGGGCTTATAGTAATAGGGTTCACAGTTTGAGGTTTAGGGCTTGTAGGGTTTAGAGTTTAACGTTTAGGGTTTCTAGGGTTTAGAGTTTCACGTTTAGGGTTTATACGATTCGGAGTTTACCGTTAAGGGTTCATAGGGCACGGGGTTTAACGCTTGGGGATTGTCGGGTTCAGGGTTTAACGTTTAGGGAGCAGGGTTTAGAGTTGAACGTTTAGAGGTTAACGTTTAGGGTTTATAGGGATCAGGGTTTCAGGTGGCAGGTGCGAAGCCCAGAAACCACTACAGCAACGGTTTCCGGTTTAGGGCGGGCTATTTCATGGGATGTAAGGACAAGGAGCCGACTCCATAGGTAACCGGGTGCAGGCCGAAGACTCCGCGCGAGGGGTGGGAGGCGAGGGTGGGGGTGGCAGATTGCTTGTACTTCTCTTTCTCCTTCATCTTCGATCTGCCGAAGCTGCGAACCCGAACACTTCGAGCTGCTAGGCGACTGCTGGCAGCACGTTTTGCGCTATTGCATGCAGGAGCGAAGGAGGGGAGATAGGGGGAGGAGTCGGACTGCTTGAGACACCTCGGGCACACCTCTGGGAACCAGTAGTGAGGTAGACTCGGGCGGGCATTCCAGATCCTACAGCCAAATGTCAACAAAAAGCAAACAACTATACTTTCGAGGGGCTTGAATAGTTGTTGAATGAGCTATAGGGTATAAATGGGTATACTAGGATACCGTTGTATGAGGGTTATAATATGAACTCCATTGCACCCTGCTGCCGGAAAAACCCTGCGAATCCTCCAGTCATCACGCTTCCCCTAGCAGCCCCGTTACGGGCGTAGAGGGTTTAGGTTTAGGGTTTAGGGCTACTTAATCCCAATATAATTCCATTTTGGGCAACCTTGTCTTTACGATTTTGAATATCCTATTCATATAACGGCTTCTTTAAGAGGAAGTGCAATGGAGACCATAGGGAAACCGCATAGGACCCACAACCCAGTGGGCTGCTATACGTAGAGGTATCTGGGCTTCAGAACCCTCCCAGACGATCTGGCCAAAACTGACCCGAAAGCACACACCTCCGAGACCTTTGTGCATGAACACCCAGCCAATGCCCTGAAAATGATCAAGGCTTTCGGCTCCTGGATGGCATTTAAGGTTTGGGAGCTCGGGGCTTGAGGTTCTCGGAGGGAAGGCGTCGCTTAGAAGTTTAAGGTTTGGGGTTATGGGCTTCAGGGTTTAGGGTTTAGGGTTCAAGACTTATAGGCCTTACCACAGTTTCCCTTCCTTCGAAGCTGTACAGAGAAAATATCAGGGCGTGCCCGCTCACAGAACTCGGTTCCTTCGGACAACAGGCTTTGGGTTTATAGGGTCTACAGAGTTTATAGGGTTAAGGGACCCCAAGAGAACCTAAAGTTAAGGGTTCTTCAGAACATGTCCTTCAAAATTTCTTTCAGAAGTCAATTTGGGTGGATGCGAAAGGGAACTCGGGAATCGATGTAGGGAGCCCATACACAGATTCGAACTGAACTTAAGTTTCGCAGTTTGCTTGGGCTGGCTTTTATGGCTTTGTGCTACGACTGGCACAGAACCTGTATCATGGAACCTCATTATATCAAACCCTTGTAGCCTTGTAGGAACCCTATTATACGAGTTTAAAGGATCCTTTAAAGGAGGTCGGGACGAAAAGATTCCAGGCTTCACTTTGATGAGGATGGCTGCCATCGAGTAGCATGGGATATATAGATAGATAAACGGGCACAAGCTGCTTCTTCAACTCGCTTCCGAGAGAGCTTGCGGCACCTTTGCGCTCAAGGTGCATATCCCAAACTCGGCCACCGAACAGCCCCAACACCCCTCCCCAATGTCACATAGTCTTTACCCAGCGATAGTAATTAAAAATGTAAATGGATATCAATCTATAGGTGTGTGTGTTGTGTGTGTGTCTCTGTACATGTATGCATATGTATATGCACATGTACATGTGTATGTATACGTATATGTATATGAGTATGTATATGTATATGTATGTGTCTATGGATATGGATATATGTATATGCATACGTATATTATACGTATACATATAAGTACATGTATGCGTATATGTATAGGTATATGAGCGTGTGCACAGACATAAAAACCCCGATATACCCATAGGCTCCATAGTAGTTCCTTTTTGGGGTTCATATTTAGACTCCAACAGGGTAATCCCAAAAAGGAACTACTATGGAGCCTATGGGTAACTATGTGTTTGGGCTTCGACCTGAGGTTCTGGCTGCTTGGCAGAGCCAATGCGCTGAGAGCGGACTCCTCCAGGATGGTCAGATCGGCGGTTCTGTGAGTTTTAGGGCTGGGTGTGCGTTTGTTTTTTTTCCCTCCTGCGTTTGGTTTAGGGTTTAGGGTTTAGGGTTGAGGGATTAGGGGCATCCCCCTTGACCGTTTAGGGTGTAAGGACAGTACGACTGGTGAGCACGTTAAGCTTTAAAGTATTCAGGTTCTTAGTTGCGGTTCTATGTTTGAGTCGAGACCACCTATAGGGTCCTATGAGGTAATCCCCAAGAGGAACGATATACTGTGGAGCCTCTAGGTATAGACTGTGAGCTACTGAATTACAAACTCAGGGAGTCGATACATTGGGGGGGGGGGAGTTAAACCTGAGGGTGCAACCCTGAACAAAATGCCGTAAGCCGGGGTGTACGATTAGGCTGTATAGGGTTTAGGGTATAGGGTCATTCATTGTCATCCGCGATCTGGCACTTGATGTCTCGTCCTGGGCGCTCGACGTCGTGCAGTCTGCTAAGCAGAACAGCGGGCTAACCTGAATCCCACCCGTTGAATAAGACTTTCATGCCTTTGCAGCATGTGTCAAAAAACAATTTGCCCCCAAACCTAAAACCGGAATCCTAGAAGCTGACGCTACAAACCGAATCGCGAGTGGCATAGTCGTGAAGCAATCGGTAGAACTCAACCGCATGGATCCTAAACCCTAAACCCTACACCCAAAACCAAGCAAGCCGTCCTACAGGTTCTCAATGACCTCGGCTGCAGTAGCTTTCGGTTCGGATGCTCGTTTCCCAGAGACTCCAATATTCCTATATTAAGGATTCGGAATATGCCTTAGATTATAGTAGGATCCCTTATATGATTTAAGGTATGTTCCTTAAATAAGGGATATTGGAGTCTCTGGTTTGAGATCAGCCGCCACACTTACCGGAGCCACGGCTCCGTCCTGAAAGCCATGCTTTGAAGCGCCGGAGTGAGGCTGGAGTTTGGGTGCAGCGAGCAAACGATTCAACTAAGTGTGTACAAGATTTACGACTTGATAATCAGTTGGGGTCAAGCCTCAGCATAGTTGCCAGCATTCTGTCCCCCCTCAGCCCGCGATAAAAGCCCAACCCTGACCTACGAAATAAATCCTCGAACCGCGCACTGCACAACCTTTGGCATCGAGCTTGCTTCGCCGAAAAAGAGCTCCAGATCAATCCGAAGGACGAAACCCTCATCACACGTACTCAAGTTTTCTAACCTCCAAGCCAGACACTTACCTGCAGAAACCTAAGACCTACGTGCTCTTTCAGGAGGCACTGAGGGGTATCCCGAAAATCTATAATTATACTAAAGTTCTATGCTAGGCAAGCCGCTTCCTTCTAATTTCCTGTATGCACAAAGTCAGCCCGTAGCCTCCAGAAGGCTCAATGCCGAGCCATTTTTAGTGTTTAAGGGTTAGGGACCCTAAATTCAAAAAGGGTCAGGGACCCTAAATTACCGGCATTAGCCATTATTAGTGTTTCGGAGCTAGGGACTCTAAATTCTAAACCCTAAAGTTAGGGCATTCGCCATTTTTAGGGTTGAAGAGTTAGGGACCCTTTTTCAGCATGGGCTTGGATTGTGTGCAAGCAAACACTCCTCAACAGCAAGGCCTTCTCGTTTGACGAGGGATGCAGAGTTAGGGACCCTAAAATGTAAACCCAAAATTCTAAAGTTAGGGCATTTACAGCTGAGTGCCTGGCCTGCAACACAGCCAACTCGATCCTTGCACTGGCATTCGCTTCTTGGCATTTTTCCCTCCTACTTAGCAAGGACGAAGCCCGCATTGCAGGGTGTCTTGGCTTAGGGTTTAGGGTTAAACCCTACACCCTAAACCCTAAACACCCTAAACCTTAAACCCTAAACCCTAAACCTTAAACCCTAAACCCTAAACCTTAAACCCTAAACCCTATAAACCCTAAACCCTATAAACCTAAACCCTAAACCCTAAACCCCTAAACCCCTAAACCCTAAACCCTAAACACCCTAAACCTTAAACCCTAAATCCCAAACCCTAAGGTTTTAGGCAGCTGGGATCTACACGGTCCCAACAACATAAAACCTGAAGACATGTCAAATGTGTCACTTTAGAGTTTAGGGTTCCCGACCGAAACCCGAAACCCCAAAACCTTAAGGTTTAGGGTTTAGGGTTTATAGGGTTTAGGGTTCAGGCCCCTCTCCAAAAGTTACACCCCCACCCCGCAATCCTTCTATCTACTTTCAGAACCCTGGGACTATATAACTAGGGATATAATTACAGCAACTTTAGATATACGGTACTTATAACTCCAATGTCTCAGGATCTTGGGGTTGGGAGTTTAGGGGTCGAAGGATCCTGGGGTTTTGGGTTCATCGCGCGGCCCAGAGCCAAAGAATATCGAGGAAAGATTGAGCTCTCGAAGAGCCAGGCATTATGTATAGGATCCTTAAGGGAGGGTGGTTCAAGGGGGCAGGGTGCCAGGGAACCGTAGGAAACCTTGGGGAGCACTAGGAAGAATAAGGGATTATTGGGTTGTATACGAAGCCATGAAGCAGGGGACCCTCAACTACGAACTCCTGCAAACGAGAACCCTTCTTGTCTAGGCCTAAGAGTAACCTAGGAATAACAAGGGTGCCCGTTTCGGTTTAAAGGGTGTTATAAGGGAACCTAAACCCTAAAAAAAGGGAATAAGGGCCTACTCTGGGTCCTAGTAGTAGAAACCCACCCCAAACCTCTACGGGACTTAAGTAGTTATAGAAACTTGCCAGGGCCCCGGCGTGCTGTAGAAATTCACGAAATTTAAGCTGAAAGCCTGGCAGACACTGAGAGTACAGGACTCCGGGGAAGCAACTTAGCTTACTGTTGTTATAACGGTAGGTTTTTTCGAACTATCAATGCTTGCTTCAGGCAGTCAACTTGAACGGCACACGGCAAAGCCAACGTCTCGGTTCCTACCTAGACCGAACCGATTCAAATCGTGATCTTTGCTGGTGTTCGTTCCAGTGCATGAGGCTCAAGCTTTGGGCTCCGAAAGGCATACACATGATGACATGATGTACCCAGTCCTGACGTCAATGGAGCAGGTGCTAAACGTGGCTTGTAGATGCACGTGCTGCATAAACTTAGGTCATAAAGCCTGTTCTCCCGTTTCGCAAGCAGTTTCTCTGAGCAATCCAAGCGGAGATGTGAATGCAGCCTACACAACCCTATCAAACCCTATACAAGGCCCCTATATTAGCTGCCGCTCTCGTTGGGAGGCTTTTTGGATGAGAACGACCCAGCGACAGCCTTAACAATTAGAGCAGGGCTAGAGGAGCCTCTTAGGGGCTGAGTACCCTAGCCCAAAAAAGGTTAACCTTTCAATTATGGTAGGATTATATAAACCCCAAAAGGTTAAAGGTTACCTACTCAGCTACTATAAGGCCTTAATCATTAGACGAATAGGGTTTTGGTTTGCAATGAGGAACCCCCGAGATGGTATTAGTAATTATTGGGGCCCCTATATTATAGGNGGGGGGGGGGGGGGGCACTGTTACTAATGATTCAGGGCAGCAAGGGTTTGCACTCTCACGCACGGAGAAGCCAAAGGAGGTCCACGATGTGCAGTCAAATGCTTCTTATGATGATTAGTATAAAAAATAGGAATAAAAGAATAAGAATAACAATAATGAAAAGCAGTTACAATAACAGTAGCAATCAACATGACAACAAATGATAGTAAAAAATAATATAATGGTAAAAATGAGAACAACAATAACAATGATAGTGGTGACGGTTTCTTTGATGCATGCTTCATCAGTTTCATCAGTTTCATGTTTACAAAAAGCACTCAGTTACGAGTATGACATTTTGTTGAACGAGGGCGGCGCGAGATGAAAAGCTTACGAACCGGAGCGGGGCGACCCCAACCTAAGGCTGACTTCTGGTGTGGTAGCATCCCTGGTGGATCCAGATATCTGACAATTAGACTGCAGATACTACAACCCGGAGACCCATGCATACAATTATTGGGTAAATCGGCCAATTCGGTATATTCCTTACGCTGAAGGTTGCCACACAAGGCACCAAGCAAAGAACAACGCCCAAAGCCGGAAAGCAACCCCCGACACTAAATCCCTAAACTAACACGCCTCCTTCCACATGTCTGCTTTGAAGCCATTGCGGTCCTCTGCAGGTCATGATCCCATCGAAAGCCCTCTGCAAGTGAAGTACCGTCTGCAGTTAGAGCCACCAGGCTTACAGGCTGCTATTCCTTTTGCAGCACCAACGACAGCGATCATATGAGCTTGACGACAGCTTTCAAACCCCAAGAAACAAGACGCCGTTAGCCTCAAGGCGTTCCTTAAAGTAGAGGAACCCTTCAGGGATCCCCTTAGAGGAACCCTGTAAGGATCCCTTTAAGGAGTCCATAAAAGGAACCCCTAGATTGGTTCTTTGAGGTTCCGATGTTTTGACTTTGGGCTCCCCATTCCATCTCGGGGGCCATGTGCAAACCCGCAAAGTCCCTCAAAAGGTTTAGGGTTTAGGGTTTTAGGGTTTAGGGGCTTAGGGTTTAGGGTTTTTTCTCCTGTCTAGGTTTTGGGTTTCGGCGCTCACACTGGGACAAGCCAGGCGAGGCATGTGGTTCGGTTTTGGGTTTAGGGTTTAGGGTTCTGGGGCTGGCTTAGGGTTCCTGGAGTGTGCTCAAGACGCAAAATGGACCCGTATAGAGAAGCGACCACTAAGTCAAGCACAGCGGAGACTCCTGACAACAGACACCACAAGCCGAAAAGAGAACGCTTCCAAACTGCAGCTGGCTCTCCGGCTCCCCGAGTAGCCTAAACCGATAGGTTTGTGGAAGGCACAGGAAAGGCCTCAAGCAATTCTTCCCTCCCTGCACATGAGCCCCGCTCGCCTCAAGCGCTGAAACATTTCCGACCAAAGGACGTTGTGAAACTCTGAGTCTACAATAAAACTCACAATCATAATAATAGTTTTAAAATGACTGAAATAATGACCCTGAGACCCCTAAACGATGACCCTAAACCTCAATGGCAACGCGTCACACTGCGAGCCGGCTTGATGCAAGTTCTCCCAGATGCCTCACCACCCAAGACGTAGACGGCCTCAGTCAAAATCCTTTGACCATCACAAGCCACAGACCAGGATCGTCGACCGCACCAAAATAACAAATATAAATATGACCCAGTATACACATAGCTATAGGTGGCTGACTGGAAAAATCATGGACGAGTATAGCTCTCTCTGCCCCTCTCTCTCTCTCTCTACCGGGCGTGGGGTCGGCAGCAGCGTCCAGGCTGCCTCCCCCGTGCGGACACGCACACCCGCGTTCCTTGGCAGGTGGTTTCTTCCCCCCGGGCGTTTCGCACNCTCTCTACCGGGCGTGGGGTCGGCAGCAGCGTCCAGGCTGCCTCCCCCGTGCGGACACGCACACCCGCGTTCCTTGGCAGGTGGTTTCTTCCCCCCGGGCGTTTCGCACTGAGGGGCTCGGCTGTACGCGGACCGGGCTGACAAAACGGAAGGGGAAGGAAAAGGCATGCTCCCCCCCACTACTTCGAGTGGGGTACCTAAGACGTTCATGGGCCGGATTGAAAACGAATTTGAGCCTCCCCCTCCAAATTCAAATTTGGGGTGCATTAAAAAGAAACAAGGATTATGGGCCAGGTTGGGCCCAGGTTTGAGTCAGTTTACCATCAGAAGGCCAAGGGGGAGTCCCCCGAGCCTGTTTAAAGATTTCACACCCACACATAGTCTGCACATCAACTCTCGGCTGCACATTTGCGACAGAGCGGTTCAAGGTTATGCACAAGGTCATGGCTATGGTACAGTATGCAAATCCCCCGGCGAGAGGAATTAAAAAGCGAGCTGGAGAAGGGCGGGCGACCAGTCTTCGGTCCCCCCCCCCTAAGGTGCTTGCATCCGACTACGTCTCAGGCGGCTGGCTCTCATGTGGTCTTGTACTTGTTGTACTGCTCTTGCCCCCGGTTGTTCGGCTGTCCTTCTTCTTGGGCTCCTGNAAGGGGGAGTCCCCCGAGCCTGTTTAAAGATTTCACACCCGCACATAGTCTGCACATCAACTCTCGGCTGCACATTTGCGACAGAGCGGTTCAAGGTGATGCACAAGGTCATGGTTATGGTACAGTATGCAGTTCCCCCGGCGAGAGGAATTAAAAAGCGAGCTGGAGAAGGGCGGGCGACCAGTCTTCGGTCCCCCCCCTAAGGTGCTTGCATCCGACTACGTCTCAGGCGGCTGGCTCTCATGTGGTCTTGTACTTGTTGTACTGCTCTTGCCCCCGGTTGTTCGGCTGTCCTTCTTCTTGGGCTCCTGCTTGGCGTGCGTGGCCTTTCCGCCCCCAAGTTGGGCTTCAGGACCACAGGTGTACGTGTGTTGCTGCCATCCAGTCCAGGTTCGTGCTGCAGAGCCGCTGGTCCACTTGTGTTGCTGCCGCTGGCTGGCTCGGGCTCGCGCTGTATCCGCTGTTCTTCCGGTCTCACTCCCCCTTCCGGGCTGTCGCTGTTCGCACTCTCCGTGTCCTTGTCCGGCGTTGCACTGGCTGGGTCAACGCTCCCCCAATCCACTTCATCATGTAGGTCGTCTCTGTCCGTGGTTTGCGTTGGTCCTACGGGCCCCGCGGCAGTGCCTTTTGTCGCGGGCTGCCGGGTCCCCTCCACTTCTGCTGCAGCCTGTTCACCCCCCCCAATGGGTGGGTCTGCGTCTTCGGCCTGGGTTGGCTTAGCTGCCCCCCCTCTGCTCGTCGCTGCTCTTTTCGCACGCTGTTGTTTGGCCTCGGCTTTCGCCTTTCTCACCGTTGAGGTTCTCCCCGGGCG